>CAOJCR013219633.1:0-10800 GCA_948330485.1 Euphorbia neoarborescens | reverse complement strand
TATATCCTAGCGTATACAGCCACAAGTCTAGATTACGAATCTTTTCCTATGAAACGGTAACTATCATGCAATAATAACAACTGGCTAGGTTAATCATAATCACACAATAATATTACGGAAGGATATTTGACTTTCGTTCATACAAGATAAAGAAACATAGAATAATCAATAATAAATAAATAAATATGATCTCACAGTTAAATCCAAATCCAAGAACTCCCTTAGGCAAAGCTAGGGTTTAGTTACACATTATTGTGAAAATAATCCCCATTCATGAATGAATGAATGATTAAAAGAATGAAGAAAAGAAAAGAGATTGATTAGTGAAGAATGCTGGATGGAACCCCCACAAACCCTAATACAAAGTCCTATTTATAGTTATGTTAAAAATAATAAAAGAAACCCAAATTAATTCTAATTCTGCAATAAAATCACTGCCCAACACGATCCGTATATTGTCATACGAGGTCGTATGGCCTTTTCCAAGTCATGTACTTTATCTGCTGCATCTGTCAATCTGTAATCAGTTACACGAGTTCTCACCTTCTACACGACCCCGTGTAACGCTCTCCATGTCATGTTCTTCTTCTCCATTTTTTAGTTACTTGCGATCAATCTACATGAGCTCGTGCAATGACTATATGATGTCAAGTTTTTCCCTAGAACTTTTTGCACCAACTACAGGAGTTGGCTGATCGACATGAGGTATGACATGCTTGAAGTCATGTTATGCTTCTGTCTCCTAAAAATCCAATTACACGAGTTCTCCTCTGCTACACGACCTCGTGTAATCTTCATAAGTCATGTTCTTTATATGTTCAGTCTCGTATCACAGCAATCGATCCCAGTTTCCATCCAAAATCATTAGCTTTAGTCCTAAAAGACAAAATACGCAAACAACAGTGATTTGTCCCAAAAATATATCAATCGATACCAATTAATCACATAAAAACTAGACCAAATTATGCAATTTTTGCTTGTTAACATCAACTTTATATTTAATGAGCATCTCCAAATTCGGCCTCTATATACCTTAAAATTCGATCAAAAGTTGATGAACATGCAAGTATCAATTGGACTAGGACTTCTTACAGATTGCACACTTCATCTTGTTTTGTTCATAACTTTCTCATCCCAATTCAAATTTTGCTGATCCAATACTAGTTAAAAAACTCACGAAAATATCTTTGACTTTTCTTTTAAGTGTAACTCCTGAATTGGCTCCAACTATCTTGAATTTGTCTCCAAAGAATCTTGATAAAAATCATCAAGCACCCATCGGACTTGAACCATATACCTTGGCTCGTAATCAACTTTGGTCTCAACCCCTACATACTCTATATCAATAAATATGTTAAGATATACAAGCCCTAGTCGTTATGACCTCAGACAAAAGAAAAACCAAAAGCAACGAAAATAAACTACAAATAACCAAACTATACATAAAAAACAAAACATATAAAAATAGGAAAAATGCATGAAATGCAACACAAGAATGCTAAATATCAGTCAAATTATCCATCAATAGGGTTCCATAAGACCTAGAATATAAGGTCAAAACCGACCTTATCAACTACCCCACACTTAGATCTTTGCTTATCCTCAAGAAAAATTACCAGAAACTCAGAACTGAGAAACCAATTTTTGCCTGAAAATCCACCTTGGATTTAACTGTGCCAGTTCACCAATTCCAAACATGTAAGAGCAATCCATGCAATAACAATAATCATCTACAGACAACAAACATAAGTACTGCTGTTTCACATGCCCAAACTAATCAAATGAAAAGGAACTGTGAGAGCTTATGCAACCAATCAATTCACCTCACAAGATTTCACTCAATTCGCATAAACTTCATGGTGAAAAGAAAACGCACTCAATTAAAATAATGTATGCATAACACAACGAACTAATGGCAATCCCAGTGAGTATTTGGCAAAAAGGGCAAAACCAGAGAACCTTTTTATAGCTTGTAATATTAGAGGTTAAGGGTAAGGTGTGTTAAAGGTCAGTTTAGGTTTACAACTCCTCTATTCAAGTTTAAAACAAAATTTGGTTAAAACAAGGGTGTACATGAAAGAAAGAACTAAACACCAATCCTAACAATTCCTTTATTAGCAACTAGATAGAACAAACAAATGGAATCAAAGAAGAAAGGAAAGAAACCTCACTTATTTACAAAATATACCCAAGATTTAGAGAAAAGAAATGGAGAATTCTGAATCAATAAAGAAATCACAAAGGAAAACAAACTTAGAATGAAAGTTCCTTAAATATTCGGGTAAAAAGTAGTTAAGAAAATTTAGTATTTGAAACCCCAAAAAGTATATGAATTCATTATTTGGAACTCATCCCAAAAACACAATAAGAACTAGTTGCTATTTATTTAAACAAACAACAAGGATGAATATATATTCATATATATATTATTTTTTTTCTTTTTTTAACACAGGAAAGAGTGATCGGATCATGTTTGAGACTTTGAAGATCAAACCCAAAAATAAAGAATGAATCTCATTAACCGAATCTAACTTGAAGTAGAGGAGAGGATGGGTTAAAGGAAAAGTTAAAGTGAAGGGAATTTGGCTTGTATCTTTAAGGCAATTACCTTGTAATGTCGCTATAAAAGAACAGGCTCAAGCTAAAATAGGGTGTTCTACAGGCTAGTTAATGTCTTAGGTTCAAAAAGTTAAATTGAAGAAGAAAAGTGCAGTGTGTGACATTGTGGTTGTACCTTAGGATCTCCGCATATTAAGCTATACTTATGTCAAGTGCAAGAGTACACCGAGTTCTTTGATCTAGCACACAATGTATGATTACCTCTCAAAAAAGAATAGTACCTGAAGTGAAATGGTCCCTTGGATCAAAAGTCCTCACTTTATATTTCATGAGAGGCATATGTATGCATTTTAGTTGCTTTTGCTCTTTCAGT
The DNA here is from genome assembly GCA_948330485.1 of Euphorbia neoarborescens. Taxonomy (NCBI): domain Eukaryota; kingdom Viridiplantae; phylum Streptophyta; class Magnoliopsida; order Malpighiales; family Euphorbiaceae; genus Euphorbia; species Euphorbia neoarborescens. Next base: position 7,868 of record CAOJCR013219633.1, on the reverse strand, counting down.
GTTCCTAATCACTATTTAAGTTTAGTCATGAAAACAACTGTAAATGATCAAACCACTATACATGACTACCCTTATTATTTTCATACAACAAACAATGTTCAGAAAGGCTGACAAGCACAAATATGCTAATTACCAACATACTTAATCATGAATTCCATGTTATCTACTAAAAAACAATCAACGAAATTCAGTTTTGAGGGTAGCTAAACAATCATGGAATTCCCATATCAGACAATTCTTCCAGAAATTCAGCATTCAATCATATATATTAAACATGCTAAACAAACAAAATAGACAATCAAAATCAAACCAAAAAATCAGAAATAATCTAGCAAATGATACAATACTAGCATGAAAATAATTAGAATAAATCAAAACAAAAGATTCAAAATGCATGCAATTCCACCCCACACTTAGATCGCACTTACTCGCAAAAGTGCAATGGAAGAAGTACAAAATAAGTGTAGAGGGAATACGAATGGAAAGAGGGGAAGGGGAGTCACAAAAAGAGAAAGAAGAAAAGAAAGGAGGAAAGAAAAGTGTAATAAAATAACTGATTTTTTTATATATAGTGGTCGGTACTCGGCGAGTATAGAGCAAACATACCTTTTTTCTGTTTCTTACCTCGATTCCTGTACTAATTTCGCTCCTTATCTTGTGTAATTGAATCCTATGAAACAAAACAAAAAAAACACAAACATAACATTCAAAAATCAAATATATTATACAACTTATAGATGCTATGTTTATATTCGAAATAGCTCAACTTTCTCTGATCGTCCTTCTACCAAAGTTTAAAAAGGCAGGACCTATTCTTGTACTTCTTCCTCCATGTTCTCCACTTCCTTTTCCTCTTCACTTATTCACCTTATGAACTCGGTAAAACATCCATTTTTAGTACCAGTGGTACTGTTAAAGATGACTCGGGCGCTAGCTCAACCTTTCTTTCCCGCTTGTCGAACCTATTATTTCTTCATCCTTTCATAATCCATCTGCCTCCTTCCTTACGTTCTGAAGACCGCTCCCTAACTTGACATCTAAATTACTGCATAATTTCTTATTAACACACACATCAATAGGGCTATAAGAGGATACCAAGTTATAATTTTCAGAATCTAAAGAAGTATTCAGAGAATTGTATACATCTAATGTTACCTCTTCATCGTGCAACTGAAAGATTACCTTACCTCCTTAAACATCAATTAGCGCTCTTTCCGTTGTGAGAAACGGTCTTCCAAGCATAATGGAACTGCATCATCTTTTGCCATTTCAAAAACCATAAAATCTACAGGAAAAATAAATTGATTTCTCTTTATTAACACATCTTTCAAGACTCTATGTGGTTTTACAATCGATACATCCGCAAGTTGCAGCGTCATTATGGTGGTTTTTGGATATCCTAATCCAAGCTTATGAAGCATAGAAAGGGGTATCAAATTGATGCTGGCTCCAAAATTGCATAAAGCATTTGAAATCTTCAAATTCCTTATTTCACACAGAATTGTGAAACTCCCTTAATCTTTCACCTTAGATGTAAGCTTGTTTCTCAATCGCATTGTACATTCTATCGTCAATGCCACCACTTTTCTCCTTCTCACTTCTTTTTACCTGTAAGTAACTCCTTGAAAAAATTAGCATATTTAGGCTTCTTATGGAGTGCATCAAGTAACAGTAAATTAACTTTTAGCTTTCTAAATATTTCAAGAAATTTAGAATCCTTCTGATCGAGCTGGGGTCTCCTATCCCATTAAGGGAAAGGTAGTTTAGGCACATAAACCTAAACAGGATCAGTAGTTTTCACATTATTAAACATATCATAATGAGGTTGAGAGAATAGGTTGGGGTTGCTCACCTCACCCGACCCCACACTTACCTGTTTTGATAGAGGTTGACCCTTGGCCTCAGATTCTGCTTCCTCCTCCTTACTAACACTCACGATAGAGATTGAGTGGGCCGTCTCCCTTGGGTTTCTATTAGGGTTCTGTTCGGTAGTACTAGGGAGACTGCCGGAAGACCTCTTTTGCCTTTCCCTACTCAATTGAGCCACCTGATTACCCAAATCTCTATAGAATTCCTTACTATTATCATGTCTCGTTGTAGTCTCTGCCAACTTGGATGAAATATCTTTTAATATAGCCATAACACCATCATCTTGCTTTGGAGGAAGAGCCGATAATGCTAGAGGTTGAGTGTATTAAAGTATAGGGGTCTTACCTAATCCCTAGTTTTGGTGCTCAATTTGAAATCCAGGAGGAGGGTTCAACACATTTTGATTATTACAATACGAAAAATTTCGTTGTTGAAATCTTCTCCCATAATTTTTATTATTATTTTACGAATTATTATAGGAGTTAGTGTAACGACTTGACTTGAGGAAGACTCATATCGCTGAATTTAAGGCAGAGTCAGATCGCAGAACTTGAGGAGACTCAGATCGCAGAATTTGAGGTAGAGTCCCTGTGTCGACCCTAAGAAGCCTGCGGGATGCCGATTGGGGGCAGGAATGAATCGGACTACACCAGAACGAGAGGGTATTCAAGACTATACTGGTATGGGACGGTATAGTTGAGGAGGAAAGCGACTTTGAGGCTGTGGTATGGGATGGTACAGTCGAGAAGGAGCTTATAAGGGTTGATATGTGCTACCTATATTATAAAGATACATCTTCTTTTCAGTAGCTCATTCGAGGAGAACTCCAAATTTAAACGTGCTTAACTTGGAGCAATCCTAGGATGGGTGACCTCCTGGGAAGTGATTTCCAGGAAGCATGGGAGTGAGGACCAAGCATGCTGGAAAGACTCGTAGTGGTTTGTGGGGCCAGCCTCTCAAACCCTGGGTGTTACAGTTAGAGTTATCATACCTAAAATTACCTCCTGCATAATTCGCACTTTCAGATCCTTGGGCATATAAACTGCCCGTCTCATAAGCCTGACTTGGGTGATCTTCCCCGTACGTGGCACACATCACCAGTCACTGTGACTCAATTAAATTCAGCTTGGCAATCATCATATCCATCTTTTGGCTCATCTCATCCATGGCCGAATTATGTTGCCCCTCTAAAGCCATATGCACATCTCTTTAGTTTGGTGCTTCCTCTATCTACATTGTACTTTTCCTTGCTAATCCTTCAATTAACGCTTCATCCCCCCGTGCTGACATGTGAAATATATCTCCCTTTGTAGAAGAATCAACGTGTGCACGGTTAGAAGGAGTCAAACTATGATAAAAAAACACTAACCTGATCAAACTGAGGTATGTTGTGGTAGGGGAATTTCTGAAGCATCCTTTGAAATCAAAGCTAAGGCTCATTCATAGGCTCTGTGCTAAATTGACGAAAATCATTGATCTTATTTTTCAGCTGGACCATCTTGGTAGGAGGAAAGTAGTAAGCAAGGAATTGCTCCTTCAACTGGTCCCAAGATGAGACAGTTCCGGGCCAAAGTGGCTCAAACCAGTCCATAGCTCCTCCATTCAGAGAGAATGGAAACGACTTTAACTGAATAACATCTTGAGGTAGTCCATTCATCCTGATAGTGTTAGCCACACTTAGGAACCAATTTAAGTGACTGTTCAGGTTTTCTGCAATGCCTCCACTGAACTGGCCATTGTTTTGCACCAAGTGGATCATACTCATTTTCAACTCAAAGTTGTTAACACTAATGGTTGGAATTACCACTCCAGCTCTATTCCTGGGTCAGTGAGGGGCCATCAGATCTACTCTAGCCCTATCATCTCTGATGGGCTGTCAATTGTAGTTCTCCCTTATCTCGTGTTCTAACCATTGCATCAACTTAGCTTCCCGCACGTCTCTCGCAGCTCATTCAGCTTGAAATTGCTCCCTTTCATGCATTAAATGCTCCACCTCATCCCTTAAATCTGCTTGTTCCACAGCTGTGTTTAAATTCCTTCTTACCCTTTGGTTCTTGTGAAAAGTACGTTCTCTTTTTGGATCAAAGAACAAGGGATTGGTGTAGCATGTGCACATAAATCGAAGAAAATTTCACAGAAGTAGTTATCAAAAATAAATAAAAAATAAAAAAATAAAATGAAATAAATTAAAAAAATAAAAAAACAATGCTCAAATCAGATAGTAGACCGTTGGTTCAATGTCATTGAAAAATACTTTCCCCAACAACGATGCCAAAAACTTGAAACGCGTTTGGTGGTAGTTGAAATCTACTTCTAAATTGCTCACTAAAGGGTAGTGTACCCTATCATTGTCAAGTAATAAAATCTGGTCTTAATGTCAAGGTACTGATCCCACAAGGAAATACCCGAAAATCACAAAACCAATAGGCTTCCTAACGTGTTTGAGTGAATAATAAAGTTGATATAATACTGAAAATTAAATCTAAACTTCTCTAACTAAGTTATCCTAATGATGCACATTCTGTCTTTATCCGTACCGAAATCAATTAATCTCCTAAGGCTATTTATCCAACTTTTGAATGATTAATGGGGATGGCACTTTACGCGAAAATTCATTAACCACAATGGAATCAATTGTACAACCTAGCTCAAACATAATCAATGTGCAATAGTAGTGCATTCATAGATCGTGGTTAGGATCTAGTTTGTTAAGACCTTTTTAGGAGGTGAACTAGTTCTAGAGGTTCAGAAACTACTGGCTCATAAGTTTCACGGAGTTGTCGATTCCAACGATTTCCTAGGGCTTAGTCTAAGTTGCGCCAAGTATATGTACCTGACTGATAAATATGGATCTCACGATACTACAAACACATATAGAACATGCAAGCACACAAATTTCATAATAAAAAATCCAAGATAATTAAATTGATACTTACGAAAGTGATGGAATGATTCAATGACATATAATCAAACAAGGGTGGTAAAGAATCAGCAAATTAACAATTATAGAAAATTAGAAAACTTACTCTATCAATTGAAAATCGTATTCAAAGGTAGAGTTGAATGAAGATGACCGCTATAGAAAACTTCAATCCGTAGAGAGTAAAACCAAACGGGATAGACATGACAATAAAAACACAATCCTTAGTCGAAATAATCAAACTTAAAGTGCAAACCCTAGAATCTTTGTCAAGTAGTAGGTATAAGAATGAATGAAAGATAACCTAAATTTAGTCTAAATTGTCTATTTAAATGTTCCCTAATGAAATATGAGCATCCGAAAACAAACAGGACTCAATTCGGATAAGAAACGAGTAAATTAGGCTAAAAATATTAAACAGGTAGAAATAAAGGTAATGTCAGTGGCTGGCTCGAGTTCTTGGCTCACCGAGCAACAAGTCGAACCAGATGTTCTGCTTGAATATGCCCATGCTAGATTTTCTTGCTTGCTGAGCCGTAAGTCGAGGCAACCTCCTGTGAAGACTGCTCTCTGCTCATATGTTTTGCTCGTCGAGCCATATGTATCTATCTCAAGTCAGCTACAACTTTGTTGTCCGATGTCCAAATTAGATGCTTAAAATCCGTTGGAAATCTAAAAGAATTATCTTTCACTTTATCTCTAATGAGCATCTTCAAATTTGGCATCTATATACCTCAAACTTCGATCCACATTTAATGAACATGCAAGCATCAATTGGACTAGGACTTCTTATAGATTGCACACTTCATCTTGTTTTATCCATAACTTTCTCATCCCAAGTCCAATTCCGCTGATCCAATACTTGTTGAAAAGCTCACAAAAAGGTCTTCGACTTTGCTTTTAAGTGTAACTCGTGAATCGGCCTCCAACTATCTTGAATTCATCTCCAAAAAATCTTGATAAAAATCATCAAGCACCCATCGGACTTAAATCACATACCTCGGCTCGTAATAAACTTGGGTCTCAACCCCTGCATACTCTATCTCAATAAATATGTTAAGATATACAATCCCTAATTGTTACGATCTCATATCAAAGAACAACCAAAAGCAACGAAAATAAACTTCAAATAACCAAACTATACATAAAAACCAAAACACACAAAATTAGGAAAAATGCATGAAATGCAAGCCAAGAATGCTAAATATTAGTCAAATTATCCATCAATGGGGTTCCAAAATGCCTATAATATAAGGTCAAAACCGATCTTATCACTACTGCCGATGGGTTATTAAAAAATCCAAATTTTTCTAAAAGTGAAAGACATACATCAAGATCACCAATTTGAATTGGGAAAACTCGAACATATACCAGACAAAGTAGAATGAGCTAATGGGATAAGATTCCAAAACTCAAACATATGCTGCAAAATTCCTTTCTGGACTGAAATTCCTATAGAAACCTAGCTCCGATACAGCTGTTGGGAGATTTGACCTGAGAAAACCAATCTCACCATGGAATTTTGTATTAAAATTTCATACATCCGAATTGGTCGAATAAGTAAATTTTTCGAATGGTACAATTTTAACACGTTGCTTTAAATTAACCACCTCAAAAATTAACCCCGTGAGTCAACAATTAAATCTGGACACATATAATATTTTAATTCCTATTTTATCCCTAAGGTAAGAAGGTTAACTAATTTAACTATTGTTGAATTTAATAAAATGTGTCAATAGCATAACTTAAACTTTATATTCAAATTTAAGTTAGTGTAACTGCCGAAAAACTAATTAAATTAAATTAGTCCATAATAAATTAAATAAATTTAAATTACATAGAAATATTTAACTAATTATTCACTTTATGTAACTCAATTAATTCAATTAATCAATTAATATATCAATTGCAATATGTATACTTATTAATTAAATATTTCTAATTTAAGTTCGTCCATTTTTACAAATCGACATATTCGATGCAAATGTTCTATATGGAAGATCCTATGGGACTTTCTTTATGTTGGCAATGAACCCTAAGCCCACAGACTACCAGTGGGTTCTAGCAGACCATGGTGGCCCCCAATTAAGACTGCTAAGCAGCTTCTCCCCATGATAATCCATCTTGGTAGCTATTCTTATATTAATTCCTTGCTAGATGATATCAAGTATGAAAAGCAATAGCAATGGCTCCATCATCCTATTCTCTGCTAATCACATTTCTTGATCTAAAATGTATTTTGAGATCGAAAAAGTTCCTAAATTTTTCATGTTTGGCAACACAATTGCAATCCCATTCCATCAAGTGGGTAGTGATATCATCTCAGTAGGTGCTAGTAGCAGTTTATCGACCTATTATCAACATCAAAATGTTCACTGGCCTACCCAATCATACCCATACTTGAAACCCTATTATGGGCCCGTTAGACTTTTGTCAAAGTGTATAAGATACTCATGTTATGTTATAAGGATCTCAAGTCTTAGAATATAATGATTCCTACCCAAGAAATATTTATGATGAAGAAACCATATAACGTTTCCTATGCAAATGTATCCAGTCCAATATGAGGCCAATATGTACCTGCATTCTTAACAACTGCATAGTTAACCAATGCATGTATATACATACATGACCTAAAACCAATCTGGGATATAATTTATGAAATTAATCAATGGATACTCTATTTCTTTAATAGCACAAGATAAATAAATAAATAGATTAATTGCCTTTATAATGTAACATGAATAATGTATTTAGAAAAATCAACTATAGATGCACATAATTGGTGGGCGACTCTTCGTGCGTATGATTTTACTTTGGATTGGCATGCAAACATACTTAATATAAAAACCAAATTCAGAATAAATCGCACACTACCGCAAGTATACGGATCGCTCAAGACATATAAAATGGATTTCTTATATCCGAGTATCGAATTCCACGAGGAAAGCATGAGTTGCAGTAGAATTCTAACTATTAAACACTGTTTATGAAATCATAATTGGGTTTAAAATGGTGAACACTTCAAACATAGAATCACAACTCATTTGCAAAGTCTAGGCATCATCTCAATTCACCT
>CAOJCR013219560.1:0-11601 GCA_948330485.1 Euphorbia neoarborescens | reverse complement strand
GGATACTTATTTGTCTTGATGATCCATTCTAGATCAAGAAAGTGATATTAGTGTGGGATGATAGAGCTATGCCCCTTTACTGTATACATTCTGATATCATATGGCAAGGGATAATTCAAGATCAACTGTCGAGATGGTATCTCGATGATGTATAGAGAGACTTCTTAGCCATCTTAATTGGGGGACATTATGTGTTTTCTAGAATCCACTTATATCAGTGGGCCTTGGGCCTACTTCCAACATAAAAAATAGTGTCATAGGATCTCTGCATAGATCAGCTAGTTCCAGATATGTGCCAACATAAAAACAGTCTCATAGGATCTTGTGAATTGATCAACTGGCTCCAGATATGAGGTATATGGAAGGATGAGTTTATTAAATAAATATAATTTGTTATATCATAGTGTATTTAATAATTTTTAAGTCTAGCATATTTAGCTAGTTAATTTACACAATGTAATGTATTAATTGATTATTAAGTTAATCAAATTAATTTGTTTACGTAAAGTAAATTATTAATTTAACAATTTACATTTAGCTTTTATGTAATTAATTTTATAGGGGAAAATTAATTAGTATGTGGTTCATGTGGAGAAATTAAATTTTGTATAAATTTAATTTGGTCCAACTAGCATATAAAATTAAGTTTGACATATAGTTAATTACTCATGTTAATTTGATAAAATAAGAGCTAAAAGATAGTTATATAATTAGACTTTAAACCGAGGACTGATACGGATATTTTCCAAAGAGGGGGAAATCGTAATTATGTAAGAAGGGGAATAATGGTAATTTTGCAAAACAAATCACTATATAAAGGGTTAATCACCTCATTCTTTTGTACAGTTGAAAGAAATGAAATGGGAGGCCTTTGTGTGATATGGTTGAATGAGGGACAAATGGAGTGGTAACCAACGACGACCGGTTGCCAGTATGCAGTGGTCGCCAGTGGCCAAGTAGACACATAGGGTTCATCTCGCTCCAATTTTTCTACCCTTTGCTACAGGGTCCTCAGTTCATCTGTTCATGCTACCCTACTAATACGAGTTTTGGGACTAGAGCTGGTAGTGCATTCGAGAATGGATGTTTCATACTTTTAGACCTGCAATCTAAAACCATTGTACGTTTCTTGAAACATCTTTTGTTATTTTTTAACAACTCGCACTTTGGAATATGTAGGCAAAATATATTGGTTAAATCAAAATACCAGTTTAGCAACACCTAGGCCGGGGGATTCGGACCCAAAAAATTTCAAACGGACACTTCCGCTTTGTTGATAGTTTTTTTGGGAAACTCCTCGAGACCCCAATATTGCTATCAGAGACAAAGGTTTTCACAGAAACTGGTATTTTAGTTAATAATATATTTTATTATTTTCTATGCCATTATAGCTTTAAAGATTTTTAAATATATTTCTCCTGTACAGTTTTTCCATTTTATAGAAATTATGCATGATGTGTTACTCCTAGGCAGGGATATTTTAGTTTATGTTTTTTTGTAATTTCTGGTATTCTGGAGTTTTTTTTATATTTTTTTTATTTTCTGGAGATTTTTGTTTTTTAGAATATTCGGAGTTTTAGAATATTCCCAGATTATGCCAAAATGTTACCGAATTTATTTTAAAAAAATTTTCTGATGACTAGAGTGTTTCCAACGAGCAGCGGTGATTGCTAAGAAAACCCCAACCATTGTGACCAGTTGGCTATTGATGGTGTGTCTACAGTGATACGAATTTACTGCTCTGATCACTCAACTCAAGGGAAAATGTATCCCGTCGTTGTTAAGTAATAGTTCTAGTTCTAAAGTCCAGGTATCGATCCTACATAGAAAAATACTTCTACGAATATCTAATCTAGGGTTTTAGTGTTTTATAGGCGATAAAATAAATTCAGAAAATAAACTAAATTAAGTTAAACTACTCCTAATTATGATCCAGTCCAGCAAACCCTTGTAAATGAAATTAATGGGAAATCCAATTGATATTTTACCGACCTGTGAATATTAATAGGGATGATCTTATTAGTCTAGCGAATAATCAATCAATGAAAACAATGTAAGTGTCAAAATTAATATTAATGCATGTATTCAATAGTTACCACTCTTTTGTGAAGTTCCTAAGGTAAGTTTATCCAAAGGGTCTGCCTAGTTCTATGAATCAAAAAATAAGTATGCTTAAGTTCCGCAGGGTTGTCAATCCTCCCAGCTTTCCAGTTGTCAATCCGGATCGTATAACAGATATGAATCAAAGCAATATTAAAGTTTCTGAGGCTATCAATATCGCATGCACAATAATTAACCAAATCACAAACAAAACCTTAATCACCAACTATTAGATCGAATTAATAAGGATGGAAAGAAAACAATAAATACAATTACAAAGATGATCTCTAGCAGTACACAACTCCAAAACGAATAAAAAGATGAAATAAGAGATTCTTAGGTCAAACTCTATATCGAATCGGTGGATCCTAGACAACGAATTAACTCATAAAGGTGAACCTCTATCGGATAACTCACTTGCAAAAGCAAACCAATAATCCTCAAAAAGGGAAGATGAAAAATAAATGCTTTCAATCGAATAAAATCCTTAAATCTGAATATAAGATATTCGTAAACATAGCTAGGGTGCTTGAGTAGTTTACAAGACAAAAGAAAATAAAAATAAAAATACAACTTAGATTTTATATGTTTATAATCCAAAAGAAATCAAAATCGGATGAAATTATGCTTATTTTTTAGGCTTGGTCACATCATGACAAGTAAGTGTCACGTCGTGACCAGCCAAAGCTCTCTCCTCAGCCGAACCTTCTATCAACTTGTAATTTCTACCTGTCAAGATACGACCAAAGTCCTTCACATCGTGACCAGCCAAACAGCCTCCAACTCTAGCAACCTTCTGTTTGCTTGTAATTTTCCTCTGTCACGATGTGACATGCATCCTTCACGCCGTGACCAGCTTCTTCAAAGCAGTCCTTTCCTTTCTCTGACTCCCGTGCTCCACTTTTCATCTTCGATCCTAAAACTTGTCTCTTAAAGACACAAAATGCATCAAACCACCAATATACACGGGTCTAAATAAATATAATCACGAGAGTCCTCAAAACAGAGTCAAGTTATTTACAACATCATCCTAAAACTAATAAAAATCTAACAAAACAAATCAAAAGAACAAAACACAAGAAAACATGAAACAAATACACAAAAACTAACACAAATATCACTAAATGATATAAATCATACTCAAGAATATAAGGTTAAAATGACCTTATCAACTACACCCCCACCTAAGACCTTGGTTTTCCTTAAGCTAATAATTAGAAACTCAAGACAACGACATTCATTTTTGCCTGAAAACCCAACACCGGCTTAACTATACCAATTCACCATTCCTCAAGCATGCATCACAGTCATCAAAGTCATATGAAATGCATATAGATAACAACCTTTACAAAATGCATAGTTTCAAGTCTAAACTAATCAAACGAAGAGGAACGTTTAGGATTTATATAACCGATTTTTAAACCTCATAAGTGGTCGCTCAAAATGCTCTTATAGCTAGGTGAACCAGAGAAAACACACATAATCATGCGTAATGTAGATCACATGGAGAACTATTGACAATCCTAGCATATTCATTAATTAACGAGATAAATAATAAAACCATTCAGGGCTTTAATGTGTGAAGCTAAGGGTAAGGTAGTCAAAAGTCAATTTAGGTGTACAACTCTCTAAACCGAGTCATCAAAATGAAGAGTTAGTCAATTACATGCGAGTTTATCAAACATAAGTAACCATACATCCTGAGGTTTTTTCTATTTTTCTTCTTTTTCTCTTTTTTTATTTTCTTTTTATTATTTTTTATTTAAGTTGAAATATATCACACTACAAAGATACAACTCGGAAAAAAATAAGAGAAAATTATGGAATTGAGAAACGAGGGGATTTGCTTAACTTTGTATAAACAAACTTGACTTTTAAAGTGATTAAGTCAATTATTTATGATGATCCCCAAAACAAACACATAGCTCGAATGAATGAAAAAGAGAATGATTCTAAGCTATTATAAAAGAAATGCATATATTTTTGGAATGAGATGAAAATCTATATTTTTCAAGCGAAGGTTAACCCAATATAAGAATGAAGCATATTGACTAATCTAGACTCGGTAATAGAGAGAGGATGGGTTTGAAGGTCAGTCAAGTAAAGGGAATTGGCTTATCACGGTGAGGCATTTGCCTTGTAATGTGGCTATGAAAGAAATCTGTTCTAATCTCAAAGGGGGTATTCTAAGGATAGTTAGTGTGGGCATTAACAGCTGTGTTTAAGAAGTGCAAGTGTGTGTTTTGTGGTTAAACCTATGGGTGTCCACATACTTTACTCTAGTAAAACCAAGTGAAAAATATACGCTAGGTTCTATGATCTAGTATAAAAATTCACATTTAACTCACAAAAGATAAGACCGAAGTGAAATGGTCTTTTGGGATCAAAGAGTATGCTCACTCAAGCAAATTGATATGAATATAGGGTTGCAGTTATGTGATCCAACCAATTGTTTCTAGCCATTATCATAGTTTAAAACTTAAAAACATGCACCGAAGGTCGAACCACTATATGCAATTCCATACGACAAATCAAATCGATGATACAAAACTTGAGGACTGACTCAATCAGTAAAAACAGGCTATTTATGCATATTGAAGTCCATAAATGCCATTTTATCTGCTACAATTTCAAGCATAAAAGTCTAACTTCGGGGGTAGCCTAGCCATAATTTATATCACATGGTAATATACACAAAATGCAAAACACAACGTGAGTCATATACAAACATAAAAACTATCTATTTACACATGTGAATCAAATGCAAACACAGAATGCAAAGCATATTCAAATGGAACAACCTATATACACGTAAATCATATATAATCACAGTAATGATACATAAACATATAGAAAATAAAATAAAATACAAGGTAAGAGAATACCTTTCCACCCGCCACTTAAAATCACACTTACTCCCGAAAGTGCAATGGAAGTAAGGGATTCAAGTGCGGAGCAGGAAAGGTTATTTATCAATAGCCATATCGGCATGCAAAGTCCTCCAGATGGTCTATTATGCTACTCATCTGGTTCTTCTAGGCGTCATCTCTTTGCTGTGATTCACCCCAATCCTTCTATCACTACATCTAATTCATCGCTTTATGGTTCATCTGCTCCGTGAATATATCCATTTAGGCCTCCATACGCAGCTCAAAAGAAGATCTCTCAAAAGTTGGCCCAACCTCTTGTGTAGCAGTTGGTGCCTTGGCCTCCATCTCATCATCTCCCTCATCAGCATTCTCCTCACTTGATTCCTCCTCCATTAGCCTCTTCCTACGGGCTTTCAAGCTCGATTTACCTATGGTAGTAGAAATAGTCTGGCAAACATACATAATCGATAATATATACGAAGTGCAATTAGGCCCAAAGAAATGGTGGGCCATCCTAGTTATGATATATCCCAGTCCTAAATGGCGATCTGTTCACCTTCCCATATTAGCTAGTTGATGGAGAACAACCACCAAATAATGGCCAATATAGACCGTATGGCCCTCCATAAGGCAGCTAAGGATCAAAAGCTCACCTTCGTTTACCTTATTTGACTCTAACTTTCCCTAAAATTGTATCTAATCAACTTATGCACTAGAAATAAGGTAAATGTGTGCAAATTGGAAGACTTTATGTTCTTTACATCATAAGGGCCATGACATAATTGGGCCCAAACCGAATGAGGGCCCTGACCCTCTAGCCAAGAAAACACACTGCCTTTAATTCCTATAATCTATGCCATTTGAGTGGAGTTAAGTGAGTGCTCGTGACCAACTAACCTAAAATGCAAGGTGTTCTCAATTGTAGTGCCATCTATGGTGGAGTGCAAAGTAGTGTAGAATTCTAAGATAAGCTCTCTAAACACATGGTTTCCATTATTAAAGAAAGTTCCCCAAATGACTCTGAAAATCATATACATGCACTGATAAGGTCGGGTTTGAACTCATATTTTCAGTTTGGTTCCCATATATTTGGTGAAGTATTTGCATCATTTGTGTAGTTGTTTGTCGTGTTTCGTGTGTTTTTTAGTATTTTAGTATCTGTGACAGTTTGTGGAAATTTTCTATGTTTTAGTTTATGTTTTCCATTTTGTGTTTGTGTGGTTGTATTTTGTTTTATTTCATGGTGCCTTCACGGGTATTTCATTGTGTTGTATGCACAGGACTTAGGTCAGGATCCTTAAAATCTCTACGAAATGGCATGTAGAAGCAAAGTTAGAGGAGGTGGAATGGAATGCATGAGATCATGGGAATTCTCATAACCTCATGGATGGGAAGAAACTAATCATTAGTAGAAGAGGGCATTGCACGAGACATGGACTGTAAGGATGAAGACCACAACCTTATGGATATAAGCACGACTTGTGGAGTTAGAGAAGGGAGTTCCAGGGAGAAACCACAACCTTACGTAAGGAAACCACGAGCTCATGACAAGAAATATATACCCACGACCGTATGGGAATTCCCATGACCTCGTGGGGTTTTTCTACCAGCAGAATGATGAAAGCCATGAGCTCATGGACTTGATCTACGTGAGCATAAAATGAATCACAAGAATAAGGAAGAGTAAGCAAATCTTATAACCTCATGGGAATTCCCATGATCTCATGGATTTGGCACAGTAGAGGGTAGAGGCAATCCACGAGCTCATGGATAGAAAACACGTGTATGTGGAGATGAGCATACAATTTTAGAATGAATCGTAGGGAACCCATGACCTCGTGGGAAGCACAACGACCTCATGGTTTTAGACGGATTTTGCATAGATCTTTATTTTATTTGGGTTTTTTATTTCGGTTTAGCCAAAACTATAAATAGAACATTGTATTTTAGGTTTTCTTCATCCAAATTCTGTAATTTCTCTCCTCACCTCCTAGAACTCGGTTATAGCTTAAATAAAGGGATTTGCTACAACTTGACTCAGAATTTGGAAGATTTTCTACACTGATTCAATTCTGACAATGGACGTCCGATTAGCGGTATATCAAGGGCATATTTTCTTCTCTTTCTTATATGTTAACTAGTTGTGAATCGCAACAGTGTATTAGATTTATTAATTAATTGATTCTTCTTCACCATTGACTAATTTTATTTACAGTTAATGTTTGAATTTTTATCGTTATTTAAATTTTATTTAATTTCCCATTACAAAAAGGTTTTATCTGTTGAGTTCATGTAAGTCGGTCTCACCAGGTTTGACACCCTGGAAATCATTGGGAAGTGACAAACCCATAAAGTTATAGACCCTAAATTTCTGAACCTTGGAACTAGTACTACTGCGGAAAATGGAGAAATAGGCTAGGGACCCATAAGCCTAGGTTTGCGAGATTTATACTTTTCCATGCGTAGCAGTCATATGTTAACCTATTTTTATTATTGATCGGAGTTCCACTTTATTACATTCCGAGGAAGTTTGGGGATCTTGATCACCTTAGTTAATTTTAGTTTAGATTTAGCATAGTTAATTATCCAACTTATTTATCGCTCGAATAACTAGGATACCGAGTAGTTCAGTGCTTACAGTATAAATCTCGTGGATTGATATCTGGACTCTACCAGATTATTACTTAACATCAACGAGGTACACTACCCCTAAAAGAGACGCTTTAAGTCTATACTTGAGCACCGTTAAATTTTTGGTGTCGTTGCTGGGGATTTATTTCCTGTAACATTGAACCAAAGGTCGATTAGTTGGATTGAGTGTTTTTATTGTGTAAAATTATTTCTTTTGATTATTTCGTTATTTTTGTACTATTTTTACTTTCTTCTTTTGTGTGAGTGCACCAGATTGTATGTAACTTCCCTCTTCTATAATTAATTGTGATTTGTTTGATATTGACCCTGAAATTGAATGGACTAATCCCAAGTTAAGGAGTGAACGTAGAACTCAAAGTTTAGAAATAGATTATGAAGAATTGAGAGCTGAGGTGGAGCATTTAAGGTGAGAAAGGGAGCAATTTGAAGCTAAACATGCTGCGAGAGATGCACTGGAGGCTGAACTGATGCAAAGGCATGATCAATGGGTAAAGGAGATGATAACACCATCCATTACTGCTAACAACTTTGAACTGAAGATGAGTATGATCCAACTGGTACAAAATATTAGCCAGTTCAGTGGAGGCATTTCATAAAACCCCAATGCACATTTGAATCGGTTTTTAAGGGTAGCCTAACCCTATCAAAATGTATGGAGTACCTCAAGACGTGATCAGGTTGAAGTTATTTTCCGTCTCTCTGAATGGAGGAGCTATGCAATGGTTTGATTCACACAGGCCTGGTTCAGTATCGTCTTGGGACCAGTTAGAGGAGCAATTCCTTTATTACTATTTTCCTCCCTCCAAAACAATCAAGTTAAAGAATGATATCAATGCCTTTGGACAGTTTGGGATAGAACCGATGAATGAAGTCTGGAGTCAATTTCAAAGACTGCTCTGGAATTGCCCCCACCATAATATACCTCAGTTTG
The DNA here is from genome assembly GCA_948330485.1 of Euphorbia neoarborescens. Classification (NCBI taxonomy): domain Eukaryota; kingdom Viridiplantae; phylum Streptophyta; class Magnoliopsida; order Malpighiales; family Euphorbiaceae; genus Euphorbia; species Euphorbia neoarborescens. The sequence continues at coordinate 3,048 of CAOJCR013219560.1, read as the reverse complement.
ATCAGGTAAGTATTTTTTATCATGGTTTGAATCCTGCTAACCGTGCACAGGTTGATTCTTCTGTTGGGGGAGATATCTTTCAGATGTAAGTAGTGCGGGCTGAGGCACTGATTGATGGAATAGAGAGGAAGAGTACGATGTGGATAGAAGAGGCACCAAACCATAGAGATGTTCATATAGCTCTAGCGAAATAGCACAATCTAGCAATAGATGATATAAGCAAAAGGATGGATACAATGATGGCTTGTGGAGGCGATCATCCAAGTCAGGTGTGTCATAGAAGTGAAGTGTATTCCCAGGAAGGTGAGAGTGTGAGTTATGTGGGGGGTTCCAACAGGTATAATAATTGAAACTACTACACTAATTCTTAAAATTCTAAATATGGGAGACGGTACTGACACCCTAACATGTCTTATGGAAATAACAAAAACGTGTTGAGATCTTCTTCTGATTTTCTTACTGAGCACCAGAATCAGGGGTTAGGTAAGGCCCCTATGCTTGAATATAACAAGCCCTTGTAGTTACCAGCTCCAGCACCGAAGCCAGATGATTCTATTATATCACCACTGAAGGATATTTCAGCAAAACATAAATAGAATCCAACTCGGCTGGCGGACAATGAAGCTTTCTGTAGGGACTTGAGTAATCAGGTGGCTCAGTTAAGTAGGAAAAAGAAAATAAGACCTCCTGGCTCTCTACCGAGCAACATAGAACAAAACCCTAAAGCCGACCATGAGAGTCAGCTCAAGTCATCACATTGAGAAATGGTAAGGAGGTAGATCAACCAGTGAGTGAGAATAGGGATAACTCCAACTCCGGACATGTAAGTACATAATCAGGAGGGGTAAGCAACCCCGATTCTATTTTTGACTCTTCTACTTCTGTGGAAATTAATAAGAGTGCTAATGAATAAGTTAAACCTTTTGTGCCTAAACTTTCTTATCCACAAAGGGTGAAATGGGAGAAACTTGATCAGAAGTACTCTAAAGTTTTTGATATCTTTAAGAAACTAGATTTTAACCTTCCTTTGGTAGAGGTACTCCAGGAGATGCCTACTTATGCTATGTTTTTGAAAGAAATCCTTGTAGGTAAGAGGAAGTTTGGAGGAGATGAGGTAATAGCCCTGACGGAGGAGTGTTCAGCTATCATGAAAAATAAGCTACCATCGAAGATGAAAGATCAAGGGAGTTTCACGATTCCCTGCATAATTGGAAATTTAAATATTGATAATACCTTATGTGATCTCGATGCTAGTATTAGCCTTGGCCTCTGTCTCTTTTTAGGAAGCTTAGACTTGGAAATCTGAAGCCAACTAACATGACACTCCATCTAGTCGATAGGTCTATTGCTCGACCGTAGGGACTCATTGAGGATATTTTAGTTAAGGTGGACAAGTTTATATTTTCGGTGGATTTCGTTGTGCTAGACATGGAGGAAGATAGTTTGGTGCCTATTCTCTTAGGTAACCCATTTATTACAACCGGCAGGACACTTATTGATGTCCAACAAGGTAAACTTATTCTTCAGTTGCAAGACAAGGAGGTAGAGTTTAATGTACACAATTCCATAAAATATCCTTCAAATATAGGGAATTGTAATTTTATTGATGTTGTTTGCCCTATTGACAAATGCGTTGAGGAAGTATTATGTAGGGAAGCAGTGGAGACCTCCTTGGTGAGCCTGGATGGAGAGGAGACTGAGGAAATAAAGGATAAGAACTTAACGGACTCATCTCCTCAAGAAGAGTGTGCTTGGGCAAAGCACCAATTTGAGAAACTGGATAGGGAGATAAAACCAACTCTGAAATCATCTCTAGAGGAGCTCCCTATTCTTGAATTGAAAGCTTTTCCTTCCAATTTGAAGTATTTTTATTTGAGTCCCCCATTGAGCTTACCTGTTGTTATCTCTACTTGTCTTATAGGGGAATAGGAAGTGAAGCTGTTAGTGGTGCTAAAGAGGCACAAGGGGGCATTTGGATGGATAATCCACGACCTCGTGGGAATTCCATGACCTCGTAGGAATTCCTACGATCTCGTGGATTTGGCACAGCAGAGGGCAGAGGCAATCCATGAGCTCGTGGATAGGAAGAACGTGTACATGGACATGAGTGTAAATTTTTAAAACGTATCACAGGGAACCCACGACCTCGTGGGAAGCACCACGACCTCGTGGTTTTAGACAGATTTGACATAGATCTTTATTTTTTTTGGGTTTTTATTTTCGGTTTAGCCAGAATTATAAATAGAACATTGTATTTTAGGTTTTCTTAATCCAGAAACTTTGTAATTTCTCTCCTCACCTCCTAAAACTCAGTTATAGCTTCAATAAAGGGATTTGCTACAACTTGACTATGATTTTGGGAGATTTTCGCCACCGATTCAATTCCGACTGCCAAAGTCCTATTAGCGATATATCAAGGGCAGGTTTTCTTCGCTTTCTTATATGTTAACTAGTTATGAATCACAACAGTGTATTGGATTGATTGGTTCATTGATTCTTCTTCACCTTTGATTAATATTATTTACAGTTAATGTTTGAATGTTTATCGTTATTGCAATTTTATTTAATTTCGTATTTCGAAAATGTTTTATCTGTTGATTTTATATAAGTCGGTCTCACCAGATTTGGCACCTTAGAAATCGTAGGAAAGTGACAAACCTACAAAGTTATGGACCCTTAATTTTTGAACCCTGGAACTAGTACAACTTGTGAGCGCAGCGACTTTTCGGAGAAAAGAATTGAATTTTAAAATAAAGGTGTTTTTGTGGATTTTTGAGTCAAAATGATTTTTAGAGTAAAAGAATATGAAGTTTTGGAATCTTGGGAGTTAAAATAGGAGTTTATTCCCAAGCGAGTGGAAATTTCCTTTCCTAGTACCCCCCGCGTAAACAAGCGGACCCAAATTAGGGACTTGAGGCTTTCGGAGGAAGGATTTCCAAACGAAATGCGCATATGAAAGCGTGCTTGGGGTTTCGTCAAAAGAGAGTTGATTTTGAAAAACAATTTTCTAAGAAAAGAAAACGATTTTTGAGAAAGAAATCCAAACTC
>CAOJCR013217903.1:0-11237 GCA_948330485.1 Euphorbia neoarborescens | reverse complement strand
CTTGTGTGTTCTTCCAGATTGTCCAATGAGAAGCTCCGAAATTAAAAGATCCGTACAAACATTTTGAAAATTCAACTTGAAATAATTTTTGTCAATAGTCAGACCTGGTTAAATAATAACTCGAGATTGACTAAATTTTAAAAATTTTCAAAGTCAAAATAATTTTTATTGCATAAAGTCGATTTTAAAATTACAAGTTCAGTCAAGCCGAATCGGATCGAGAATAAAATGGGAGTCAAGTGGAAAAGAAGGAAATAGGGTTTAAAAGAAACCATGTGCATAAAGTTACAAGAAATTCCCGCAGCTCAGCGGCAAGCACTCCTCTTGTTGGGCCTATGACGCGCATTTGAATTCCCCCTTCTGTCTGATTTCTCAACCTTTTTCTATAGCTTAAGGACGCTAAAATGACGTCGTTTTGGCTTAGGCTAAGCCAAAACGACGTCATTTTAGTGAGAAGTAAAAGACAAAAAAATAGGAGGACATCACACAAGGCAGCATGCAGGGTTTTTTAGCAGAATGAAAAAGGGGAATAAAAGGATAGTGAGGTGGTTAAAAAAGGAGGATTTTTCATTTTTGGGGACCATAATCACGCAGCATCTTTCAATTTTTTGGAGCAGCCACTATTTCCCCTTGGGCTTTATCTTTTTTGATAGAAAAAGGGAGGTTCATAAATGATGCAGAGGATTTTCATTTTGGAAGGGGATTTTGGGATGCTTCTGCAGGGGTGATTTTCAGCAGCATAAGAAAGAGGGCAGTAACGAAGGGGAAAAAGAAATCACAAGAAATCAATTCTTCATCTTTGGAGCAGCCGATTTCTTCTTCTTCTGGTATTTTTCGCCATCAACAAATGGCCCCTATGTCCTCTTCTTCTCTTCTGTTTTTCTCTCCATAAAAGAGAGAAGTAACTTTGCACCGAAAAGAGGAACGAAAAATGTAACGGGTCTGCGATTTGAGGGTTCAATTTTGGAGAAAAACATAGAGAGAGGTGATCGTCGGTGAGAAAAGTTTAAAACTGGTGACAATCGACGGGCGAGGGTGAACAGGTTACTGCGATTTTGAGAGTGAGTTAACTAATTAAACTTCCAACACTTTGTTTTCTGAAATACGTGAGTGAAACCGAATTTGCTATTGAAAATTGTCGAATTAATTTTTGGAGCTTCTTAAAATCAAAGGAAACACTAAAATCAGGTAACTCTTTGAGACTTATAATAAATCCTCAATCCTTAATTTATATGGTTTGATCTACTTTGGTGAATCTAATTTGCGTTCATGTCTAACTGTCGATATGATTTATCCCGTTTGATCTCGTGTCTTGATGGTTCATGCTGCTGCTGGCTTTGTTGTATTAAAATTGTGATCTACCTCTGTTGATTAGTTTTATTGGTGGTTCAATCTGAATGATAAAATAAATGTGAAGTTTTCTTCAGTGTTTCGAGCGTTCGATCTATTGTTTATGTTGAAATGGTTTCTTTTTTTGTTTTTGTCCCCCATGGGCTCTCTTATTTGGGTCTCTTAATTTTGTCACTACTATGTATTCACCCCGCCATCACTGGCTGTTGCTCATATTCTCAGACTGTTTTGATGTGGGGATTGGCTCTGCCAGATGTGCTAAATCAAGTTTGTCGTTGTTACTGTTTATTCGTTTGTTTTGTGTCTCAAATTGAATTAAGTGTGGACTCATTCTGATTGATTTCTTCACTTGTAGATTTCTCTTTCTACCCTTTCCAAATCAGTTAAGTGGGTTTATTTTTACAGGCTTACTGATATGTGAAATAGCTTTCCTAAGCTACCGAAGTTAAATTTCCCCTTTTTTATGTTTAACTCTAGTTCTGTGCCTTGTTTTTATCTCATTGACTTATAGATCACTTTAATATCTTGAAGCATCTAATTTAATGTAATTTAATGTTGGTTGTTTACAAATGATTCCAAATTGTTGTGATTAAATTGTCAATCATATCTCCGCATGCTTTTGGCATTGGTCATTCTGATTCGAATCTTATCTATATTGTGGGAAGTCTGTTTTGAAATTAGCAGTGGTGTCTTTTCATTGAATAGAAAAATTATATGTTATTGCTTCGCTTATTAATTTTCTGGTTCCAAGATCCAATTAAGGTTCGGATCTAATCTCTTACTGTTGTTGAGTTAGTTAAATTGAATTGGATAGGTGAGGTCATATTCTAATTATTCACTTGTTTACATTGTTGGATGTTCTTACGGTGACCTACCTCGGTATATATCGCCTCCGGATTAATATGTTGGTTGTGATATGCATGTCATCGAGTTTGCTAAGTTGATATGGTGATAGTTTCAGCAGTCTCCACTTCGGAGGCTGTGTTTCTTAGTATTTCACTACAGCGTTATGATTCTGCCTAATTGGTACCATGTTTCTTAATTTACTTCATCAATTTGTTTATGTTTGGCCGCTATATTTGTTTTCTTAAATTTTCTATTTATATCTTGTGGTCATTCGTTGATTTTTCATAATCATTGGAGCTTCCTTTCTTCCAAAATCAGTGGCATCGGTATTTGATAAGTTCTGAAAATTGGGTTGAATCGGAAGGATGTTTCCTTTTGTGAAATATTGTTTCCTTTGTGTTCATTTGATATGTTTGAACTAATAATCATAAGCTAGAACTGCAGATTATCATATTATGCTTGAAAAATGTTGCGTTCAGGTACGTTTTCTACTCTATCTTTTGTCTGTATATGTATATATCTATATGTACAAATATTCCTCATCTGAGACTTAGCTTTTTATTCTTGCATTTACACGCCTGTTAGAGACCGGCAAATGTCGGATTAGGACTGCTAAAATAAGCCCACGAAGGGATTTATTCCTAAATAATCGACTCATGATATAAAATGCATGTTTCAAAACTAAAATACGAGTCAATTGGATTTCTAAAATAAATATCGCCACAACCCTTTCGTAAGATTAGCCAAAAAATGTTTTTGGGCCACCGCGAGACCATCATCAGGCCCAAAACGCTCGATCCGACAAACTGCGTTGGATTGAGTGTCCCCCTAATTGTATGACCCCATGCTATCGTATCTTCCTCTTCTTATTAAAATGTCCATTTCAAGCATGTTGACGAGCAAAGTGTTTATTTTCGAGTAAGTTATGTATGTTTTGCATGCGTGGATGCTCTCCCCTTCCCCGTTTTTGACAAATGTATCCCCTAAGATAGTTTGGCGTGAAAAGCTTGTAATTATGTGTTTAAATTTCCGCTCTTTATTCATCTACCTTTACTTGTGCGTTCACATTAAATTAAAAGCACTAAAATCAATTTTAGGTGTTTGCAAAATATTTTGTTTTTAAATGTTGTCGATTTTCAAAGGCCTTTCGAAAAAGGATAAGTAAAAAAGTCTTGTCCGAACCCGATATCTAAATCACAGTTTTGGATTCGAGCTTAGGATCCGAGTTCAATCGTGAATTAATTCCCGGTAGAGCTTAGAATCGGGTGGCGACTCCAAATACCGTTTTCGAGAGATTCGAGTTCTAATTTCTTTTTAAACTTGTTTTCTTTCCAAAAACTATTTCTTTTGAAAATTTTGAATTTCTTTCTGAACGTGTTTTCTTTTAAAAAAAATCGTTTTATCAAGTTCGTAACGAGTCACGAAAGACTTGTTACTTGTACTTACTAGAGCTCCAAGCCACTCACGACAGAAGTACACCTTTTAAAAATCAATTTTAATTTGTTTTATCTTATCATGCTTTGACGAGTCTTGAAAGGCTTATCGCATTGTTTAAACTTTCGAGAGCGCCAAGCCGCTCGCGCCGAAAGTTGCTTTTTAAAAAACTTATTTTTTATTTTTTATTTTTTATTTTTTTGTTTAAAAGGTCGCTCTGCTCACACTCATTAAACCTAATGATATAGTCCTTAAGTGATTCACCCAGCCTTTGTACAATATCATTCAATACCCGAGTAGCAGTTGTCGTCGGGTTGGATCCCACAAACTTTGCTATAAACTGCTTCTTCAGCTCCTCCCAATTATCAATCGACCCAGGAGACAACCCATCATACCAGTAATGTGCCGGACTATCCAAAGATAAGGAAAATGTTTTGTACATAAATATCTCATTGGCACTAGCAATATTCATGATACTAGCAAATTTCTTAACATGAATAACTGGGTCAATAGTCCCATTGTATTGAGGTAGCACCGAAATTTTAAATTTCTTATCATGCTTGGCCTCTAAAATCCTTTTTGATAGCGGAGGATCCCCTACATCTACTGTAGGGGCTTGGAAGGACACTGCCAGTTCACTCAGAATGGACTTGAGCCATTCAAAAAGGATTTTAGCCGGTTCTCCCGAAGGTAAATTGGTTTCCAAATCAACATGCATATTTCTATCTGGCGGGGCTATACCCGGGTGTGTATAGCCCAAGCCTTGAGGTGGAGCAGGGTGACTTAATTGTTGAGTAATGTATGTCTGGAATGGTCGAGTGGGGATTGCTACTGCTGCAACATTCTGCAACCCATATTGGCTCTATGGTAGAGGTGGTTGTGTATTCCATCCTCCTGTAGCTGCTGAAACATAGCTTGGTTGAGCATTCAGCAGTGGTGAGGGTAAGGTCCTCTACCCATAGCTTTGATGACCTTGACTTCCTCCTACTACCACAGGGCCCGGTGTCTGAGATAGAGATCTGTTGATGCTTTCCCCTCAAGGCCACCAGTCGTATTGACCAATCGAATTGGTGTTTCTTCACTAGCTGCTGGTCCTGCCATGGATGAATCTCTCACCATTGCTTGATGTAGAACTGCAGCATGCTGAAGGGATATGCCATACGACTGTATTATCTACTCCACCGTGATAGTTCCTTGCTCTAAGTTTGTTGGATTTCCTGAGCTGAGGTTGATCTGAGCTTGAGGATTTGTTCCATTGGAAGGAATCAAATATGAAGTATTTATCAATTCTGTAGCCATAATTCTTTAAACCACAGCACACCGCACCAATGATTATCTAGTGAAGATTAGGTATTCCTTGCATTGTGTTCTCTGATCAGATGTCATCGCCTTTCGCTGTAAACATCCAGAAAAGGACAAGAAAAGACACTGATGGTCCGATTGGGGGACTCTCCAATGCTTAAGTCAATGCAAGGCTTAAGAAGAATTTTGAGGAAAGTGAATTAGAGAATTAGTATAGGAAAACGTACCTCTTTACGTGAGCTTTAACCTCTTGATATATAGAAGATATCATAACTGAATTCTGTGGAATTTTCCCTGCAAATCATTGTTGCCTCCTATGAAATGACTAATTTACCCCTCTATTGTCTCAGATTGGGAAACAATATTTTGGAGATTTTACACATGTTTGCTGAGTCATCTTTTGTTGGTATGATTTAGTTTTACTATCCAGTCCTCGATTTAGTGACCCGGTATGATTTTCCTTTGATCATCCGGTCTCCCAAGTAGTAGATCCGGCCTTTGATCATAAGATACGGCCTTAGGTGATATGATCCGATCTTTGACTATAAGATCCGGCCTTAGGTGAACTGATTTGGTCTTTGACCTTAACGTCATTCGGTGATACTGAGGAAGATACTGGAAAATTGTTACTGATTGTCATCAATATATATTTAAGTAATTAAAACAAACATAATTTAAACACCTTGGACTCAAATATAAAGACTCGCATTTTAAGAATTGGGAAGTAAGATAATTCAGGATCATTTATTTAGGGGGCCGATCAGTTCAACCCAATTGGTCGGATCAGATCAGTTTGGATTGGCCAATGGACTCGGGCTAAACCTAAAAACATTTTTTGATTTAACGAGTTTATTTACAAGTGTCATTTATTCGAAAGCATTTAGCTCGATTTTTAGTAGTTATTTACATGCAATTTTGGCGGTCCTTCATCCGAAAACTCGAGAAATTTCCTTCATTGGACTGTGTTAGCAGATCTAATATCGGCTTCTTGGTATGGCTTTCTAGATACATACATGATTTTGCATAAATTTAAATCTAAATCGATCAATCACGCACACGACATACTTCAAGCACAAATATAATATCTACGAAATAAGAATGAAAGAAAACTATAAATAAAAAGAGATGTAAACCTAAACTTATGAATAAAAAAATAATCATATCAAAGAATCATATAAAACTCAAAACAAAAGAGTAGTAATGAATAAATAGTAAATTTAACGAATAAAGTGAATGTAAAGTATTAATTATAGGATAATATATAAAAATAATGAAATAAATGTGAAGTATTAATTATGAGATAATATATATATATATATATATATATATATATATATATATATATATATATATATATAAAACTAATTACAAAATAATATATATAATATAAATAGTCGCCAAGTATAGTAAAAATTATATAAACAACGAAGTTAAAAGAATAAAAGCCCAAACCAAAAGATAAAAATGAGTGAAGAAGATAACGCACTATATGATATGCAAATACATATGCAATTTATGGTCACGGATTTAATAGGACATAGATTTTTGTCTTTAATGGCCACAGGTTGAATCCCAATTTAGAGAAGCTCAAAAAGAGATGATTCGAAAGAAAACTTTCAACTAAAAAGTTTGAATTTGAATTCGAAAACATATTTAGGTTTAATGAACATGTGTTCTCAAACCTAAATACAACATTGTAAGTTGAATTGCACTTGAGTGCAATTTACCCAACTGAAATGCTAATTAAAAGATGAAAATATGTTCAACAAACTTAGAACAATTTTTCAAAAATTTTGGAAAGCAAAAGCATAGGTTCAAAGGTGACCCAAAACAATGAGCATGAAAGAAACAATTGATTATTATCAATTTTTCTCCAAACTTAGAAAATAAACAAAACACTGCAAATATGTAAAAAACTATGGCCAAACCAGATTAAATTTTGACTTGAAAAGAAACGAAAAAGAACCCAACATGAATACTAATTACATACAGTAACAACCTAAAGCTTGAAACAAAACCAAAATAGTTTTTCAACATAAAAGAAGCAAACCAACCTAACTAAAAGTGTATCCAAATCACTATGAAATAAGCAAAAGAACCACAGATTACAATTCACAGCTAGATTCTATCAGAGAATTGTTTACTCTAGACTACACAAATCTAAAGCATAGACAGATATGCATATGGGTAGAATGGATACTAAAACAAAACAAAGAACAGAATAAATGAATTTAATGGAAGAAAACATAATGAAGAAGATTTTGAAAAAGATAGCAAGCTTCACAAGATAAACTTAGAAATCAACCACAGAAGTAATTTTAAGAGTAATCAAACAGTGAATAAATTGTAAGCTATAAATCTAATTCAGAAATAACTTTTGAAAATGGATAAAAACAATTGAAAAACAAAAATAAAATTGACACAACTTAGTACATAAACAACGAAACAAAAGTTGGATACACAAAAAAAACTTTGAAAATGAGTTATTGAGAATCATTAGAAAAATGAGTGAACACAAAACAACATTACAGATGCACATTTGAAAATGCACAACACCGAATAACCATTGTAAACCGAATATTAGAGTGCAAAACCGAAAGAAGGATGAGTAATAGTATACACGAACATACAACAAAATCGAAATTAATTATGGAAAATAGTATATAGACTGTTTTGAGTATCGCAGAATAAAAACTAAACAATATTGACAAATATAACAGGCTAATGCACCCAAAAAAGATCGAAATGAACCGATTATATAAATCAAAAGTTGGGAACTAAAGGGACACAAAGAACCTAAAGCCAAAAATATAAGAACAAAATAAACAGAAAGTTGAATCTAGTACGCAATCGACAGCAGAATTGGATCAATATTAATGAAATAAAACAAACAGAAACAACTTACAGAAGACTCTAACAATAACAAAGGAAAATGACTAACAAAATTTTATGAACTGAAGTTATAAATTCTTTGGTGTATTTTTTTCGAAACACAAACAAAACATAACACATTACATGAAAACTTCAATCCCCAATTCACTCGCCCCTTCGAAGCCAACACAAAAATAATTAACACATAAAAATTCATAAACAAATTCACACCACTTCGAAGCTTAGGATTTGGGGTTTTACCTTCTCTCTGCTGTTCTCTGGCTACGAATCCATATTCAGCAGCACTTCTCCGATTGCATGTAAACTTCAATCCCTGATTCACTCGCCCTTTCAATCCCTCTTTTTTTCTTTTTCTTTCAAAAGTCCCCCTTTCTTTTTCGAAAATCATCTGCTCCTTAAATCCTTAAAAGGGTCAAACCGGCAAGGAAAACCCCTTGGGTCTCCAGATTGCATTCATTAGCGGGAGCCATTGACTTATGCTGCCTCTCCACGTTTTCCTATCAATCACGTAGCTGCCCCTTTTGCTTTTATTTCTTTGTGAATTTTTCCACACATACTCTCTTTTAGTCTTTGAATCGTCCTTTACTTCCTCCTTTTACAGAGCTCTACCCTTTTTACATAGTTTTCTCACTTCTTCTCTCTAAAAAAGATAACCCAAAACCAGATCCTTCATTCCGACCATCTGTGTCACATCCTGAACCCCAAACCGTACATGGTAGGGTGTGACTTGTGGGAATCCCGATCCAACGTTTCTCTGTGTCGAATCAGAATCCCACAAAAGGAGTTAAAAAAAACTTAAAAAATTAAAAACATGAAGTTGGATTCACAATCCAACAAGAATTCCTTCTCAAAGCCGAACGAACTTAAATAAACACAAGTTCAAAACAAACTCTTTATTCTCAATAATCAATTAAACTCTTTGTACAAAACATACTTTGATGAACAAAACATAAAACGGAGCGAAAGCTATTCTAGGGAATCCTATCGACAATATCACTGTGGCTCGACTTTCACCTCCGACCATTCTCTCACCAGTCCTAAACTATGCTATGGCTCCTTTCCTGAAATGTTTTAAAACTAAAAACAGTGAGATTCTAAGAATCCCAGTAAGTGGTAAATGTTAAATATATAAAACTCATTTATAAAACGTTCATTAATAAAATCGTATTATAAAACATAACTTAAATATTTAAACGTATTTTGAATATCAACATCATACTTTTAAAGCAACTCCTTGGAACTCATCCGAGATACTTCATAAAACAATGTAAGTCCAAAACGATAATATAAAACACATAATCAATAAAACACATCCATCCGGTCCCCAATCTATCGGGTAATAACCAAATAAATACTGCCTAACCATGGTAGGACTTATTAATAGTAACGCCTAGGACTTTCATAATATTAATAACATAAAGGGATATCCCAATAGAATGCCTCGTCAACGCATGGACTTACACATCACTCCTTTTCCAGGCTAACGACAGGACTTTGTAAACCAGTAATCAATATCCAACCTCACCGGACCTCTCACGATGGATTTTCAATCCTGGACACTAAGTCCAACTTAATGAAATTATGTTCAATTAAAGCTCAATTCAATATCCACAGTGAATACAACAAACCGAGCATTAAGCTCCATTCCAATATCAAAACTCAAGTCAATACATTTTAAAGTAAAATCATATCCTAAATAACTTTTCCAAATCAATATCAAAACCTCAATATCAAACCCATCCTTCTCATAATATTTTAATTCCAAAACATATTCAAAATCCATAATAACTCAATTAATCAAAACATAATCTTAAATCGTCATCAATATCAAAATCCATACTAAAACAACAAACTTAACTCTTTGTATATCAAACTCAAATTCAAAACTTATAACAATATCTTAACTTATCAAAACACATAAAAACAATATAAAACATATGAAACATCTTGAATTAAATCCAAAAAGAGTTAGAAAACCACTTACTTAAACCAAAGGAGCCATAACACAATCAAAGAGCTAACTCCAACTTTAACTCCAATTTCCTTGCAACTAACCCAAACCAATCATCTCTTTGTTCCATCATCTTTCCAACCAATATCTAACCTTAACTATGTTGGGTTTCCACTTCCATCATCACCAAATAACCAAACCCAAATCAAAAGAAGTAGAGAATGAACAAAAGATAGGAAAAACAAAGAAGAAAGGAAAAGAAGAAGGGAAGAACGTACCTTAAGGAGCTCCCCTCAATCCAAATAGCCCTATATATAGTGGTAGGAACCAGCCCAAGCAAAAATACCCAATTTACCCCCTTAAAAATCTAACAAATTCTAGAAAATTCACTCAGCTGCAACCCTACACGACCCGTATAGCTTTAAATCTCACAAAATCCTCATTTTTCCATGTTATACGGTCCTCGTGTAGCTGCTACATTGCCCTCGTGTAGCCTACACGACCTCATGTAGACTCTACACGGCACTCGTGTAGTGCACAACTTCAAAGATTCTCCTTTTCTTCAACTACACGACCTCGTGTAGCTTGCTACACGCCCCTCATGTAGCAGTTCTATTTCTGAATACCAAAACTCCCCGAAACACTCCGATAATTCCCGATTCTCATTTCGAACTCTCATACATCCTTATTTCATCACATATCCTCAATAAAACCTCATAAACGATCATTAGAACTCCAAATACAAACATTTAACTCAGTTCTGTAAACACCGATAAAACCATCAAAACTAAGTGTTTTATGTTTACTTTCCAAATTCACATCTTTACTTTAACACAACCTGAGTTGACTTTCAGCAAGTCGTATTTACCTTAAATAAGCATAATTTAAACTCCAAATCATATACAAATTACTCAAACTCGTTTTCACCTCTCAAACCTCAATAATATTAAACAACTTTTAACTTCAAAACTCTAAGATCCGAAGCTCAAACCTCAAATCCCAACTTTAATATTCGTTATCATCTTACATTCATAATGTGCTTGTCAATCCTGGGTCGGGATGTGACAATCTGCATTCTGTACTTTCTCATTTCTTTTTATTTGCTGTGTATTACAAAATGGCATGGTTTTGGATTTGGAATTTTGAATCCTAAAATGACATCCTTTTCTATATATTTATATTTTAATTTGAAGCAAAACCATGTCGCATTGGCTTTTAGCCTAAAACGACGTCATTTTGGATAGTCTCTTTTCCATTGGTTTCCCTTTCTTTCTGCCCGACCTTTTCATTCCTTCCTTAACTTAAAACGACGTCATTTTTGTTAAGTTATTACCATCCTTCCATTATTTCCTTTCCTTCCTCTCTTTCTCTCCTTCCTTTTTCACTTTTACATTTTTTTGTCTCCTAGTTGCCTTTAACCCCTTTTTCCCAACCTGTGCGGACCTCTATATCCATTTTTTAT
>CAOJCR013217357.1:0-13066 GCA_948330485.1 Euphorbia neoarborescens | reverse complement strand
AAACCGTACAAAAGCTTCAAGTTTGTGAGCCGAAATAAATCCATATCGTATGTGTCAAACTAGAAGAGGGGCAGTAGGAGCCATTGATGCGGTTCTGGAAGGAACAATTTCGTTCCTTTTCTTACTTATTCTTTTGCCTTTAACAAATTTCTCAAAATCCCACATATAATTTCCCAATCTTTGCTTCAATATATCCACCCATTTCTCAATTTCACCGAATTCAACAATTCTTGCCGCTGTCTTGTTGTTTTCTCATTTTCTCTAGGTCTAATCTTATATTTTATCTGCTTTTTTTAATTTCTTTGCCGTGTATTGGCGGGTGTGGTGTGATCCAATCTGAAGAGACGGGTTAGTTAGGGATTTTGGGTGGAGATGGCGGCGGGGCAAGCTCAGGTTCCAAATATGGATCAGTTTGAAGCTTACTTTAAGAAAGCTGATTTAGATGGAGATGGTAGGATCAGTGGACCTGAAGCTGTGGCTTTTTTTAAAGGATCCGGTTTGACCCAACAAGTGCTTGCTCAGGTTTTTCTCCTCTTCTTGTTAATCATATGCATTTTTGGATGATTAGTCATTAGGTTTAGCTCTTTTTGATTCATATTTTAATATTTAGAAGATCAAAACTGTTATTTCGTAAAATTTTAATTGCTGATCAGATGCCTGATTCTGAAATGTTTGTTTTGACCTCACATTAGTGACAGAGTTGGAATTTAATTGCCAGGATATATTGTGTAACTCATTGCTAGTTGTCTTGTTCTTATTTTCTTTGTGATGTTTCGGTTGCCTCTTGGCGACTCCATTTTCTGAATAAAGCTTCCATGTTCATGCAATACTTGAAGTTTGCAGTAAGGTGGGCGATACTGTGATCTCGTTTGTTTATTGGAATTTTAGTGAATGTGGAGTTAGGATAGATGAAACTTGGGCAGAGTTTTATAATTAGGTTTTTGGATGTATCATGACATTGAAATGATAGCCTTGTTATGTAATAAGGAGGATAGCAGGGGAAGCTTTTTCAAGTGGTATTGCAGATTCTTCTCTGAATAGATTTTCTTTCTCTGAAATTAATGATTCAGTGCAACTCTGCTATTGTGTATGATCATGATATTGAAATGATAGCCTTATTGTTGATTCATGACATTGAAATGATAGCCTTATTTTTGGTTGATTCATAATAGTCTTATTGTTGATTAGGATGGATAGTAGGGGTAGCTTGGAGAGCCTTTCTGATTAAATTTTTCTTTTCCTCAAATAAAAGATCTAGTTAAGTCTCCTATTGTGTTGATCAGGGCATTGAAATGATAGTCTTATTGTTTATCAAGGAGGATAGTGGGGGAGGCCCTTAGATGTGGTATAGCTGAGTCTTCTGATTCAATTTCCCTTTTTTCCTAAATAAATGATCTAGTTCAGTTCTCCATTTGTGTGTGATTATCTGTTCCTTCTTCTCAGTTTTCTCTATATGATTTTAGGTATGGATGCATGCTGATCAGAATCGTGCTGGCACTCTCGGTCGGCCAGAATTTTACAATGCTCTCAGGCTTGTTACTGTTGCTCAGAGTAAAAGGGAACTGACACCAGAAATTGTGAAGGCAGCATTATATGGTCCTGCTGCAGCTAAAATCCCGCCCCCAAAAATTAATATTCCGGCATCTCCTGTGCAACAGATAAATGCAATGGCTGCTCTGTCTTCCCCGCAGATGGGTGCAGCTCCTCCAACAGCATCTCAGAATCTTGGTTTTAGAGGGCCAGGAATCCCCAATGTTGGTATAAACCAGAATTATTTCCCTTCTCAACAAACAATGAGACCTCCTCAGGCCACCCCTCCAGTAACTATGAGTCCAGAATTTCGAGCTAGAAATATGGTTGGCCATTCTCAGGCTATGCCTACAGTTACTGCTTCCCGCCCCCCTCAATCTGTGCCTGCTTCTGCTCTGAGTCCCAGCATTCCAAGCTCAAACGTCTCATCTGATTGGCTTGGTGGGAAGACAGGTGCAATTTTGACTGGCCCATCACCTACATCCAATGTAACTACCCAGCTACAAACTCAAGTTTCTCCACTGTCTCAACCTAGTGCCAGTGTTTCTAAACCATTAGTTCTTTCTGGAAATGGAATTACAACTGGGTCATCTTTTGGAGATGATGTTTTCTCTCTGACCCCTTCTACCAGAAAACAAGAAACTCCTGTGACTAGTTATTCTACTAGTGGTCCACCAGCTTTAGCTAATGTGATTCCAGTTTCGAGCGGAGGTCTTTCAAAAAAGTCCAACTCACTTGATTCACTGCAGAGTGCTTTTGCAATGCAACCTCTAGGTGGTCTTCAAAGAGCCCAGTCACTCCCAACTTCAGGTCAACAGGTTTCAGCTTCAAGTTCATCAGCTCTTGCATCCCCCAGCATTTCAGTTGGAGTTGGAAGCTTATCTGATAGTTCACAGCCACAGTGGCCAAAGATGAAACCATCAGATGTTCAGAAGTATACCAAAGTTTTTATGGAAGTGGATACTGACAGAGATGGAAGAATCAGTGGTGAGCAGGCACGGAATCTGTTTTTGAGCTGGAGGCTACCAAGAGGTAACAACATTCATCTTCTCTTTAAATTATTTGCAGAATGCTTTCTCCATTGTTCTGACTTCCGAGTGTGTGGCTTGAAATAGTGATAATTTTGGTGAGGTAACCATTTGCATGTTTTCAAGTTCATTGATGAGCATGAGGTCATTAGGGTGATGGCTTTTCTGGACATGTTTGATTTGACCTCCTTATAGTACCGTATGCCTTGGTTAATGTAAATGCAATATGTGTATAATTTAATTGACAATATGGCTTTGCTTTTCTTAGGTATTGCTTATGCTTAATACATCTTCTTTTGCCATTTCCAGAGGTTTTAAAGCAGGTGTGGGATTTATCTGATCAGGACAATGACAGCATGCTTTCTTTGAGGGAATTCTGCATTGCTCTATATTTGATGGAGCGGTTTAGAGAGGGTCGACCACTTCCAGCATCACTCCCAAGTAACATTATGTTTGATGACATGCTGCTGTCCATGACTGGCCAACCAAAGGTCACATATGGAAATCCGGCATGGGGTTCTAATCCTGGTATGGTTGTTGCTTGGTCCTTGATTTGAATGTTATTTACTGTTTGTGTGTGCATGTGTCGGGTTCATCTCTGTCCACTTGATTAGGGTTTGTACAGCATCCTGGAGTGGGTCCTCATTCAATGGGTCCTGCCGCTAATTTGAGGCCACCAGTTCCAGGAGCTGCATCCCAGGTACAGCCTGATGGTGCATCTCATCAGGAGCCAAGAGGACCTGTTTTAGAGGAGTCCTTTTTGAATGAAAGTGACGGACACAATTTGACACCTCTTGATGGAACATCCTCAGATAAAAAGGTACGAGCTTTTTCTTCCTGTTTTTGTAATATCATAAATGTTGCTTGAGGATTAAATTGTACTCCCTCTGTCCAATAAAGATAGGCAAAATTTACAATGCACAGGAAGTAAGAAAAATTAATTGTAAGTAGTATTGCAACTAAAATACCCTAGTACACCAATTTGAATTATTAATGCAACAAAGACTAAAGACTAGTCAAGAATAATTAATGAGGGCATATTTGACAATTACCACTTAACTAATAGTTAAATATAGAAAATTGTCTATCTTTTTTGGACACCAAAAATGGAAAATTTGACTATCTTTATTGGACGGAGGGAGTATGTTGCATTGCATATTACTGAAGCCATATTTTCCACTGTCAGAATCAGTTTGCTGGGAAACATTAAAATTTTACTTTTCATTTGATTGTCAAATATTATGTCAAAAGAAAAAAAAAATCAGATTTGACTTATTCTTTGCATATCAGCAATCATCTTAGTTGTAGTTGCTCTTTTTAACTTATTTCATCGTAACCTGTCTATCTGTTCTTTGATGACATGCTATTTTTGCATTTAGATAGAACTATGTAAGGATTGTCTCACATCACTTTCTGTTGTAGGTGGATGAGCCGGAAAAGTTGATTTTGGATTCAAAAGAGAAGATGGAGTTTTACCGCAATAAAATGCAGGAACTTGTGAGTAGTTTCTGTTACTTAACCTTTTGCTGTTTGTTTTGCTTTTCTTTTTTAATCTATGCCAGCCTTTGTCTTAGATGCACACAATATTTTTCTGAAAACCTTGAACTATCAAAAAGGCTATGGTGTCTGACCTCTCCTATTAGAAAGGCATTCTAGCGTACATTTTTTTAATTAGGTTTATCGTGGTGCTAGAGTTTCATACTTAATTATTATGAACCATATTCTAGTATTTTTTTTTTACGTGGAGTAAAAGCTACATTACTTGCCAGATTTATTTGTTTCGCAAGATTATCACCAGAGGATATAATTAAAGTCTCTTTTAAGCTATTTAATATCAATGTTATCCTCCAAGGTAGGAGTAAATTCCAGCTTATTTATGAAGAGAGCCATTATCTAACCATGAAACTTCTTCAGTCCGTCATGATTTATAAAAGGATTATTTTTTGAATGAGAATCCTGAACCCCAAGTTTTTTTTTTCATTCGTGTCCTATATCTGAACATCCAAAGTCATAAGCCTTTCATATTTGGATCATTTTCTCTAGCTTTTTGGTTGTCCCTGTTGTATGCCAGGTTCTTTATAAAAGCAGATGTGACAATAGGCTAAATGAGATCACAGAAAGGGCCTTGGCTGACAAGCGTGAGGTATTCTTCGAAATCACGATGGTTTGCTCTCATATGTCAAGATCTGACTAACATTGACCTCGTGTCTGAATTATACTTTAACAGGCAGACATGCTGGGTAAAAAATATGAAGAGAAATACAAGCAAGTTGCAGAGGTGGCATCTAAATTGACAATTGAAGAGGCCACATTGCGTGACGTCCACGTAACATTCTATTTTGTCTAAAAACTCTTGCACCATTACATTCTTATCATACGGGAACTATTTATGATGTAGCAATGTGCAATATACAAATTATATATGTGCAAATAAACTTGTTCAAGAATTTTTTTTTCCGAAGATTTTTTTCCCTTTATTATGCTCTATAAGATGTGAAAACAAAGGCCTAACTAACCTTGTTGTGCTCTTTAAAATTTGAAAACTAGCAATGTGGTCCTTACGCGCAAATTGGAGTAAATGAGAATGTTATCATGTCATTGATGTCTCTTTTTGTCCATTTTTTTAATCTAATGCTGAATTATTTATATGTTTTGAGTTATTTCATGGATAATGTGTGTTCATTATTTTTTAATTCTGCCTGAATAAAATGGGTGTCCCCGGTGCATAAGCACTCCCCTGCTATAAAATTTTGTTTTTAATTGAAATTTGATGTGATGACGTATGTCTCAATCTTAAAAACCAATTCTTTATCCAATTATCTCATAAATTGTTATTCCGCAATAATTTTTTCCCTTTATTAACATTTAGGAAAGGAAGTCTGAGTTGCACCAAGCAATAGTTAACATGGAACAAGGTGGAAGTGCTGATGGTATTCTTCAGGTATGTTCTTACCATTTAGCTTCATTGGGTGGATGAAGTTTTGGTACTTATTATCTGTTAATGTCCTTGATAGGTTCGTGCTGATCGCATACAATCTGATCTTGATGAACTGTTGAAAGCATTAACAGAGCGTAGCAAGAAACATGGGTTAGAGGTTAAATCAAGTGCAATGATCGAGCTTCCTGTTGGTACTTATTTTCATTTATAAATTTTGACTTGATCATTTCATGTATGATCTTGTTATACAGTGCCATACTAAAACTTAAATTGGTATGATGCTATGCATGCGGTATGTGTCTGAATATTTACCTTGTTGTTTACAGTTAGTGTGTGCGTACCAATTATGTTCAATTTTATATTCAAAAAGTCCTATCTCAAAGAGGTCCTTTTGCATTCATATATTGAATTAGTAGTATGAACATTTTTCTTAGCATGTTGTTGTTTATTCTTTTGTCTGTGTTCGGGATGAGAAAGATTTATCGGATGTTGATTTAGAGACATCCTATAGATCTCTAAGGGTCAGTTTGAGACTATTTTCCACAACTCCAAAAGCTGCTTTTGAAAAGCTTTCTAAAAAGTTGTGGCTTTGAGTCTATGGAAAGCAGTCACAGAAAAGTTTTAATTAGGGTTAGTTTGGGATTGATATCACACTGTTTTAACATATTTTTTGAATGATACTTTTTTGAAAAGCAGACTGAAAGCAGTACGACAGCAATCCCAAACTGGCCCTAAATGAAGTTCCGTGTCTGATACCTGGCTGTTAAGAATTCTGATACTCTGATAGCCTTTTGCCCCTTGGATTTTTGTATTCTTAATCATAGTTGTCGTATTATGCAATGCTTTTTCGTAGCAGAGCTTCTGATCACCACAGCGTTCATTAGATTTGATAGAATGATGTGCAGATGGCTTATTGTTCCATGTGTTGATTAATGTAGTTGTCGATTCACTTGAAAAATCTTACTCCTTGTTTCCATGACGTTTCAGACCAAGTCATCTTTCTCTTACAGTACACTGACTGTTTTCACATTTCTAACTTTAAGGCTGGCATCCCGGAATTCAGGAGGGTGCTGCAGTTTGGGATGAAGAGTGGGACAAGTTTGAAGATGAAGGTAAGTTTCCATTCAAACATTCTACCTTTCCATTTGCTTACTCTACCTTCCATTTTATGGATTTTAAATGATCATTTGATCAAGTGTCATTGAGATCTTATAATGTAAATTGTATTTGCCATTTTCAGGTTTTGCTAATGACCTCACAATCGATGCAAAAAGTACAAACTCAAAATCTACTATACCAAAAGAAAACAATTTCCAGGATGCTAATCTATCTCCCGATTCCCTATCAAATGGCAATGGAATGCCAGGGAACTTATTTAGTACTAATGAGCATGGTTTTGATGGTGAATCTGCATATGCACATAGTGAAGATGAACAGGCAAGAAGCCCTCAAAGCACAGCCATAGAAAGTCCATCTCAAGAATTTTCTGATGTTTTTGCAAAGAGTACGGATGCAGATGCAGAAACCAATAGGTATGAGTGTACATCCATATATTGTTCTTATCTTTCTCTTTTGTTCTGATTCGGATGCCCAAGTTTTGATGAAAATTTAAATTTTTTTTTTTTGGAGTAGAAGTTTTGATGAATCAACGTGGGGCGCTTTTGACACTCATGACGATACAGACTCTGTTTGGGGATTTAACTCTTCAACTAAGGTGATTCCTGATCTGCTGATGTACTTATATCTAGTACTGTAATTGTATGGTTATATTTGGACTTCTAAGTCTGTTTTACGTTGTTTGAGAAAACTGAACATGACGGTTGGCTATTAATGTAAACTTGGCATGCCAAAGGGAGACCGGAAGTCGTAAACATTCTTCTGGTTTTGTAATGGCAGGTTAAGTAGATCTTCTGGTTTTGTTTTGTTGATGCTTACTACTATCATATGCTGCTAGTTATTCCTTTGATATAAGCAGCTATCTACCTGTATACAGTAGGTACTAGCCGGACAGTTTGTTAACTGTCAATGTCTTTCATTTCCCTAGCAGGATTCAGACTTCAGAACTGGTGATTTTGGTGAGAAGTCTATAAGAACAGGCAGCGGATCCCCATCCACGGAGAGCGTTTTCAATAAGAAGAGTCCATTTTTCGAAGATTCTGTGGCTGGATCGCCAGTCTCCAGGTTCGCCAACTCACCAAGGTACAGTGAAGCAGGCGATCATTTCGATAACTTCTCAAGATTTGATTCCTTCAGCATGAATGAAGGTGGGTTTTCTCCCCAAGAGAGGTTTTCAAGGTTTGACTCCATGAACAGCACAAAAGACTTCGGCCATAGTCACGGCTTCTCGTCTTTTGATGATGCAGACCCATTCGGCTCCAGTGAACCGTTTAAAGTTTCCTCTGATAATCAAATTCCAAAAAGAAGCTCTGAAAATTGGAGTGCTTTGTAGGTAAGAGTCCAATTCTCGATTATTCTTTTCTCCATTTGCCAGTCCACCCTCATTTTGTTTAGGGTCTGTCCATTGTGGCCAATTTTTTTCTTGTCTGTGCTGTATAGGTTGGCTTAAGATCTAGACTGTTGTAAAGGTATTTGTTTGACCGTGCGGCTTCCTTTTTTTTTCTTCTCTTTTTTGGTGAACAGAAGAATCTTGTATTTTGTGGCATATGCCGGGTTGAAATATGTATGCTAGTTCTTGAGAATTCTGAGAACTGCTTCGTATCATGTCGACCCTTTAGATCGGAACTATGTTCAAATCATTTTATACATTACATTGGTTATTGTATGCTGTACATTTAATCATTTGCTTCACAATGTTGAACTTCTGTTGAGATTTTCTCTCTTTTTCAATGAAGCATTTGGTTGAAAAAAGTTTTAGATCTGAATAAGCTAAGGTTATTCAGAAAGTACGAAAGCACAGGCCAATTGCGCATAGTTTTGTAACAGAACTCAATGCTGAAAACTCCGATGAATGCAGCCGATGATTCAAGTTCTCCAGGGCTGTATGAGATGCAACTTCAGAGTTCGAATACAGTCGCATTTATCTAATTCGGTTTGAACTGTGATCTTTTGTGCTATATATTCACCTGTTTCGAATGATAGTTGAGCTGTTCGAAGCTTTGGGGAAACCAAAGTCCCAAAAATAGACAATGATCTCGACTGCTACTTTTGAACCCAAACTGAAATACATAAATGGTTTACGATTCGTATCTCTATTTCCTTTTGTTTTCCAGCTCAAGAACAACAATTTTCTGCTTCCCATCACAAAACAAATCAGATGATAAACTTGCAAGATACTTACTTGATCATCAACCTTGCAAGACACTTGCTTTAGAGAGGGTACAGCTTCTTCAACCATACCGGAACAGAAGGAATGGCTGACGAAAAGAGAAATAAAATCCAAACGCAAATCCGGGCACCAAATAAGAAATGAAGTGAGCATTCTTATTCTGATTGCAAATGAAGTAACTTGAAATGAATAAGAACAAAATACCAGAAAGCCGGGAATTTTTTCGTCTCTGAGCTGTGGATTATCAGATTTTCACATAAGTTAGTCTTGTTTGATCTGCAGGATTGCAACTACCATTCTCCAAGGAGCGCCATTTACGCAACAGAAAGAGCGGTTGCTCAACCATGGAACCATCTACAATGCATCAAAGCAAAGAAAAAACATAGCTTCATTCAGTTAACTGTATGCCCATTACACAAAAAAAAAACAAAATTTAGGCCGGTGGTCCTTATATGAACTAATAAGATTGCATTCAATGTGAATTATAATACACCATTCAACAGATAGTGGCATTTAATCCTCCTATTTTGTGTCAATCAGATAAACAAAGAGTCAAAGTTGAAAGATATGCCTCACAGATCTGCTAGTTAGGGGTGTATTGTCTGAAAATCACCAGTGCAGGGACTCAGCCCAAGTCAAAGTAAAGGGGCTTATCAAATGATGACATCCGGATACGCGTGGCTCGTTAGATGCAAGTGGCAGACGACTGGCCGTTCCATATGACCAAGTCCGGATGAGGCAAGTGGCGAATGATCAACCGTTTCAGGTGACCAAGTTCTCATCAGAGTCAAGTGGCGGAGGACCAGCCGTTCCATTTTACCAAGTCTTGGTGTTCGACAGCAAGCCGCACACCACTCGTTGTTTGGTCAAGCGTTACGATTGGAAATATTCGGACCGTTAACACTCTCTACACACCTTAATTTCTCTCTAAGCTTCCAACTTAAAAAATCGGAGTATAATTATTCGGACAATCTGAAGCTTTTCACTTCTTCCACCGCCATTAACACTGCTTCTTCTGAGGAAGTAGAGCAAAGGGAGTTATGAAGTAGCGTTTTTTACCAAAATTATCCAATTATTATGCTAACCTTTATCTAAGCCCGTCAAAATTAGTATCGAAAATGGACTGAGACACTCAGCCAAGCCCATGATATTCGGCTTTGGGGTTTTGGCTTTTTCTGCTCTGCTTCTGCTATCTGGTTTTAGCCATGGAAGAAGAAACGGGAGAATGGAGAATTCTTTCAGTGTTGATTGCTGTCTCAATTCAATCAGTCTCTTGAATGCACAATTTGAGTTAGGAGTCCTCCATTGATGTCGCTTTCTCAACACTTGCAAAGTTTTCTCAGGCGCCTGAACAAGCCCAGGTACCTTAGATCTTCAATTTCATCCTTTTCATTTTCAACCCTAGAGAAGCCATTGTTAAACAAGCTGAAGAGCCAATCTAATATCGACGAGCGATACGTACTCGATGAGCTCTCTAGTTTGTTACCAATCTCTCCTAGGGTTTCAATTGCAAATCCATCTAACTTTAATCCACCAAAGAACCCAGTAGAAACTGGAGTTGTCGCTGATCGTTTTTTATTGCCGGAAGAGAAACTGAGAGGGATATTTCTTCAGAAATTGAAGGGAAAATCAGCCATTGAAAGTGCATTAGTAAGCACTGGAGTTGATTTGGATTTAGATGTTGTTGCTAAAGTACTGAACAGAGGTAATTTAGGAGGTGATGCAATGATCATCTTCTTTAATTGGGCAATCAAACAGCCAGAGATTCCAAATGATATTCACAGTTACAATGTACTCATTAGAGCACTGGGGAGAAGGAAATTCATTGATGATATGCTGAAGATTTTAGGTGAATTAAGGATGAATGGTGTAAATCTTAATCTGGAGACCTTATCAATTGTTGTGGACAGCTTTCTGAGAGCTCGAAGAGTGAACAAAGCAATTCAAATGTTTGGAAACTCCGAAGATTTCGGGTTTGCACGCGATACTGAGTCTCTGAATGTCCTTTTGCAGTGCCTGTGCAAGAGATCACACGTAGGTGCTGCGAATTCGTTCTTCAACTCTGTGAAGGGGAAGATACCATTTGATGATGCTACATACAATGCAATTATCAAAGGGTGGTCGAGATTCGGCAGGGTTAGCGAAATGGAGAGGGTTTTGAAGGAGATGGTTGATGATGGTTTTGCTCCGGATTCTTCAACTTTTCGCTACCTTCTCGAAGGTCTAGGAAGAGCAGGAAGAATTCAGGATGCCGTTAAGCTTTTCGATAAACTGAAGAACGAAAACGATTCTGCTCTAGATGTTAGTGTTTACAATGCAATGATTTCAAACTGTATTTTAATTAGAGATCCCGACGAGTGTCTGAAATACTACAGGTCTTTGCTGAGTGATGACTGTGATCCAAATATGGACACTTACACCAAGCTGATTTCTGCATTGATCAGAACCCGAAAAGTGGCCGATGCACTCGAAATGTTCGATGAGATGCTGGATAGAGGGCTTTTACCTACAGCAGGAACTGTAACTTCTTTTATTGAACCTCTATGCAGCTTTGGTCCACCCCATGCTGCAATGATGATCTACAAGAAGGCAAGAAAAGCGGGATGTCGAATCTCTATCAGTTCTTACAAGTTCCTCCTTGCGCGGCTTTCTCGATTTGGTAAATGCGGGATGCTTTTGAATGTATGGGGAGAGATGCAAGAAAGTGGATATTCATCTGATATGGAGGTTTATGAATCTGTTATTAATGGACTCTGCAACGTTGGGCAGCTTGAAAATGCTGTGCTTGTTATGGAAGAAGCTCTAAGCAAGGGGTTTTGCCCGAGTAGACTCATTTGTAGCAAACTAAACAACAAGCTGCTTGCTTCAAATAAAGTGGAGAGAGCTTACAGACTGTTTCTGAAGATCAAACATGCTCGTCGGAACGAAAATGCTCGGAGATTTTGGCGTGCTAATGGGTGGCATTTCTGAACTGAACATATGTGGCAGGTGCAAACTTCTAGTTCCTTCCATTCATTCTCGAATGCTGACGATTATTTGGCTTTCAAGGTGATGATGATTACAAAATATTGTTCTGTTCGTCTGATAATTCACATCTACAGTTGCCAAAGATGACACGGCAGGATGTTCAGAAGTATACGAAGGTCGGACAAGGAAGTATCATTCGTCTGCTCTTGTATTATGGCTTAACGCTTTCTCTCCTGTTCTATGAATGTGTTGCTCTAGAGTTGACATGGTAATAAGTTTGGTGAAGTAACCATGGTAAGATACTAAGATGGATATCAGCAGCAGGCAACAGCAGGCAAGCCAATGCGTGCCAAGCGTGTGATCAAATGTGTGCCAAGCGTGTGATCACACGGTTGCTACTGCTGCTTGCCGGTCACTTGCAGAGGCAAGTGATCAAAGTGCTGGTTCTGCAAGAATGAGAAGTCTGTTGGAAGCTGTAACATCCCGACCCGAGGGTTACAAGTTTTTACTGTACAGATGATAATTCGGTTATTTTGAAAACGAGATTTTTAAGGTTTGATTTAAGTTTAACTTGATCCCGATATATTGAGTTTTGTTATAAAGTTATGGATTGTATTTATTAAATGTTGATGATCAATAACGGATGTTTGAGGCAATAGTGGATTGATAATTGATGTTTATGAATTCATTAGAGTTATGAATGTTTGATAGTGTAATACTAATAACAGGTTATGGTGATGTATTTAAAGTTTGGGAGTTAATTTTGAAGTGATTTGGAAGTAAGTTAGGATTTTTTCCTCTTTTCCGGTTGTTGTCTTCCTCTGCACTAGTCTCGCTATTGCTTCCATAACTTGAGTTTTAATCGTTGGATCGTCACGAAATTTGGACCCAAGCTAGCTAACTTCGTTTTCTTTAATGTGAGCGGTAGAGATGAGATTCTTTGTCCCATATGGCGTTTTGAGAGGTCCAACATGGCGTGTTACTGGGTCTGATGCAAATTTCTTTATTTTAAATGCAACATGACATGTTGTACTAGTAGCACGGCGTATTGGGTTGTTTTTCAGCTAGAAATATATAGATTTTTGTAGAAAATTTGAGGGTTTTATTTATTATTTAATTATTTATAACAAAAGATATTTTTGGATGGTTTTAAAAGGTAGGAATGAAGGGAATGAAGAGGGGAAACACGTGTTATTCTTCTCTTCCTCTCTTCTTGCTCTTTTCTTTATTTTTCTTGATTTCTCTTAAAAAAACCACCTCTTCTTTGCTTCATGTTTGGGTTTATGATTTGTTTTTCATTAAAAAAGATGTTGAGAA
>CAOJCR013216860.1:0-11174 GCA_948330485.1 Euphorbia neoarborescens | reverse complement strand
TTTCGATCCGATTATAATAATGATGTCAAAAACTTTTGATTACTAAATTAATACTCTTTCCATTCTTTATTATAAGCCGTTTTATAGTTTTTATTAAAATTAATAAAATATTAATTAATTTTTTATTATTAATTAGGTTATAATAACGACTAGTGCCTACTTACACTCTTTTTTTATATAACTATATTTTTTGTGTAAATTTTATTAAATATTGAATGACTTTTATTTTAAATAAAATAATATAAAAAATACCTTAATAATATAAAATGGTAAATAAAAAATAAAATAATTATATTAAATTCAAACAAAATATTGTATTCACCATTTTTAAATTAAAATATAAAGCCAACCGCACAAAGTATTTTTATTGTATATTTTTTTTGCGATATAAGAAGAGTGTACATAAACGCTTTCTTAACTCACGAGGCACCGTATGTTTTCTTTTGTTTTGTAATATACGGCAAGTTATGTACGGCGTATCGTTGTTAGTGATTATTAC
Organism: Euphorbia neoarborescens; assembly: GCA_948330485.1. Classification (NCBI taxonomy): domain Eukaryota; kingdom Viridiplantae; phylum Streptophyta; class Magnoliopsida; order Malpighiales; family Euphorbiaceae; genus Euphorbia; species Euphorbia neoarborescens. Next base: position 10,675 of record CAOJCR013216860.1, on the reverse strand, counting down.
ATTTATTTATTGGGTGGACTGAACCAAATTGGATTAGTTGATTTTTTTTATAATGTTAAATTTAAATTTAATTTGTTTCGTATAATATAATATAATAAATATTTTATCCACTTTTAATATTAGTCACTTTAAGATTTTTATATTGTTTTATTTTATATTTTATTTATGTTACTGATATATTTTTATAGTATTTTTTATATTTATTTTTATTTAAAATATAAAAAAATTATCAGTATTTAAAGAATTTGCATTATTTGAACCAATTTTACAAGAATGTCAAGTTTGAGGAAAAATTCATGATACCCAAAGTATGGTTATCCTTGAAATAGATTAACAAAAATGGATGGTACTCTAACATTTAGACTCAGTTTGGGGCTGTTTTTCATAACATTAAAAGTTATTTTTAAAAAAAATTGATATATACATATTTTTATAAAAAAGAAAAATTTTAATTAAAATTAATTTGAGATTGATATCACATTGTTTAAACTTATTTTTTCAATAATACTTTTTAAAAAAATACTAAAAACAATGCAATAACAATACGAAACTAACCCATAGTGTATATATGTGTATATATATATATATATATGTGTGTGTGTGTGTGTGTGTGTTTGTGTGTGTGTGTGTATAATATTGGGTAAAGTTTAAAAAAGTACCCTATGGTTTGACCTTTTATCAAAAGAAAGATTTTGGAATTTTTTATATCAAATTGGTGGCTGTGGTTTTACTCCATTATAAAAAAAAGTGCACTATGGTTTAACCTTTTATCAAAAATAGGACTATATAATTTTTTTGTATCAAAATGAATATCTATGATTTTTTTTCTTTTTCATTTCATATATATAATAAGTGTTAAAAATCTTGCATACATCCATTTTATAAAAAAATTGAACTGTAAAACTTTTTTGACAACGGAACAAAACCACAAACCTCTGTTTGATACAAAAAATTCCAGAGTCTTTTCGATAAAGGGTTAAACCACATGACACTTTTTTGAATTTTACCCTAAAATATTGTATTCGGACTTTGAATCCACATTGATGCTTAAAAACTCAAAATTCACTTAGTAAATGCCCATTCCGAAATCTGTTTTATTTAGAATTTTTAAAAGGGCGATGGTTGGAATGACTCTAAAATTTCAAGCTCGGTAGTTGCAAAGCCCAGCTGCACTAAAACTTCTTAACGGCCTTCCATCAAATGTGCTGAACGTTGAAATTGTGATCCTTTATGTTATTGCAACAATTCCTCCACGAATCAGGTCCTATCATTTTTATAAATGTCCTTTTCAGTTTTATTTCTGTACCCATTTCCACTTCAATGCCGTAAATCTCTCCGCCAAATATCATCGGTAGAAACTACATCACAATTCACAATATTCCCAAAGTATACAGCACAGAATAATACTACCTGAGGGTCGTCTTCAGTACACAAGTCTGGTTATGCTTTTGACGAACAAATTATATATATAAATTTTAAAAGATCTGTCTAAAATATCAGATAAACAAAGTTGGAATTTGTACAAACTTAAAATTAGCAAATACCAACTCTGAAAAAGTTCCATCTCATTTTGGCCTCCTAATATTAAGCTAGTTTTTAGGTTCACAAAGATAACCAACCGGTACGATATATGATATACATGTAGGCATTTAGTGATTTATTTTTTGTGTGTAGCAGACAAACAAATTATTCTACTATATGCCCTAAATGGCATAAACTGTAAAATCAATCCAGTAAGGACCTAAACTATAGCTAACAAACACATTAACATACCCATATATTCCGCTAATTAGAATATGAAAAATTTAACGAGGCAAAAGTGTCACATGGTGAGGCATTAGAGTTGGCATCTCATTGTGAAGAGATTGGCCAGATCAAAGTTTGGTTAAGGATGGTCAGTGTAAACAGATCAAAGTTTTGGATGGTTTACAGTAGAGAACTAATATTTAGCCGCAATTTTGTTCAGAATAACAATGTTTGGTTACGGGTGTCGGTGAGTTCAATCAATCCGATTTCAACATGAAGATAGCAAGTGATGAGACTTATCTCGTTGGTTCGGAGTTCAGATTCACAAAATCTAAGTAGAATTGAGCTTCTTGCCTTCATTAATCACCTCTTCTTGTATTGTTCCTTTGGAATCCAAGAACGAAGGCTGATTTGTAGATGCAAGCAGTCTAGCCCACATCCTGTCTGTCAACTTCACTGTGTTTGTTGCCTCTGTCACACGCTGCAGTTCATGTACATACACGTTCAATGCTTACTAGACAACTTTTTGCCTAAAAAAGGGCAAAAGATTTTCGTCCAAATTCAAAGATACAATATTTGAGTTTCTTCAGTTTTACTTCAATCACAGCATACAATTTACTTGGTCCTTCGCCTAAGACTTATTATGTTAGCATCAAGTTTCCAAATTTTGAAAAAACTATTGTAGAAACTAATCAGTTCAATTATAATACATTAATCTTAATAAGTAAACAGTTTTTTTTTCCGTTTCCAAACGTAATTACCAAGTTTTCTTCAAATAGAAAGAAATCCCGACAAGTTACGTGACATATTGTACTTGCAGCTATAAAGCGGCATATCTAGACAATTTATCTATCCCAAGCTTTGGTGGTGACACAGGGAAGCAAAAACTTGAAAAAAAAAAACTGATTTGCATCTTCAGTGAGAAGAGATGCCAATTTTTAATTCTGATCAGCAACCCCACTAGGGCATCAACTGTCTCATTATTAATTGGAATGGACAGGACAATCAAGCCATATACTATCAGGAATTCAAAACACCACATAATTAGACTAGTTATTAGGTTGTGTTTTAGCCCTCACAAAGTTAGGATTTACAATTTAAGATTGCACTTGACTTGAAACTTACCATAGTTTTGATCGTTCAAATATTATGGTGCTAGGATCAAGTTATGGGAAGGGACTGCTTTCTGTGGTTATTTGGGTGAGGGCTCGTTAAAAGAGACCCTTTGATTTCTTGGTTAAGGGCTTGTTGAAAGAGAGAACCTTATGATCTCTTTAGAGTCTAATTTTTTGGAAATACTTGTTCTCTTCATTTCATTCAAAATAAATAGGATTGCAAAGCGGTTACTTCCTACAACTGCCTCCCTATAGAGTTTCCGTTTACCCAGAAATAATTCTAATGTAACTACCTTGTATAGACAATCTAGAGAAAAGATAAAACTAACACAAATACCTAACAAGTATTATGTCAATCTCTCCTATTGCAGAATCAACACCACACGAACTATAAAACAATACTCCCTCCATTCCACTTTAATAGTTTTTTAGAGATTAAATAAAATTACTTTTTAATTGACATTCGCATTTATCCAAGCATTTTTTTTTTCCTTTTTTCCCAATTCTACCCTTAATTAATATGAAGGATAATGTCATTTCCAAAAGTAACAATATTTAACATTTAAGGAGGGAGTATTAATTAAGGGTGTATTAGTAAAATTATAACTTTATTAAATTATTTCTTAAAATCCGTAAAACATGACACTTAAAATGAAATGGAGGGAGTATTTTCTAAACTATAATGTTGGCACATATCATTGTAATTTGTAAAACTAAGATATATTTACCATGACCTTCCCGCCCCAAAAGATTAAACTAAATCTATTATTAACTCAATCTGCAAAAGAGGAAGAGTTCCACTATCTTCGAATTGAGTCATTGCCACTTCCCAATAGTTAACATATGTTTACTTATCTTTTATATATCAAATGTGATATTCCCCAATGGATTGCAAACTGAAATATAAGGTCACTTTATCTTTGAAAGTCCAAAATTCTAGCATTTTTCAAAGCTTGTCAACTCAAAACAAAGCAAAAAATGGTTACTTTGAAATCTCTAATTTTCTTTCGCAATTCTTTGGATTAGGACAGATTACTTGATCAACACAATGGTTTAATAATTTTATGAAGTGCAATCAGTTTTGATGAATTGCTTCACAATTAGACATCTAAACAGGAAAATATACGAATGCATAATACCATTGTTCATCCTTTTGAACGAGATCATATAGTCAGATATTATAATAATTTTGAAAGTTCAAGTAGCTGCATCAAAAAATGAGATGTTCTTACCGCAATGGGAATATAAGCATGTCTGCTGTTCACTGGTCCAACTGTAAAGCCTGTGTACCCAGCCATGGCTCCATGAACTGAACTTTGAGCAAGAAGAGTGCAATAGATGTTGTCCGATGCATTACTTGGTACAGCTCGTATCATGTATGTTGGATCTGCAAAGTATCAACCATTAACAAATGAAAGCTTCTGGATGACAGTTATTGATTTACGTTCCCAGAAAATGTCTCACCAATTGCCACTCAGTTATCATTGTTTAGACCATATTGTTTTAAGAGAAACTTAGAAGTAATATCATTGCAAATATTTTTCAAGAGAAGTAGTGGGAAACTTTTCACTGTGGCCACAAAATTCTGTTTGTTCAAAATACATATATCCTTGCTCCAAAAAACAACCTAAAAGAGAATATTCAGGTGCTAATCTCGTTGTCAAAGAAACTAGGAAGAGACAGTTTTAGTAGAACAGAACTTATTTGAAGTGTGTCACTAAGAAGATAGAGAAACATCATACAAGTAATAATCTACTACGGCACAGTGGTACCTATATATTTCATATTCACTGGAATCTTCCTGACTTTCATGCAATAATCCTGCATCATTAAATATACAACAATTTAAGAACAAGAGAATAGATAATAACAATGAACAATATAGATCCAAAGACAGAAGTGAATTGTTACAAGTCAAACAAATGACAGAATCAGAAGTAAAAAAAATGAAAGTAATTTTAGCTAACAGGTAAACTGTGAAATACAATTACATCCACTAGACAAGTGTACTATAAGAAAATAGGCTTGACACCCTGCAACAGTCATATATGATCTCCCACATTTACTCCATGAGTTCTGTGTGATGTTGTTTGATGAATTTGGTGTAGAACTTGTTTTTCCAATGGGAAACCTTTTTCTGTATTGTGAAGTTGTAGTCATCACTTGAGGATGTAGCCAGAGGGTTTATCATCTTCCCCTCAATGATCTTTTTCCAGAAAAGAAGATAAGCACAAATGACAAATAATAAAAAGAACAGCAAAGAAGTCAAAACTAAACAGATGATCCACTATACAGTATTCTGTCAGCTATTTTCTCAAATTTCCTTTGCCAGTATTTTTTTTTTTTTATATAGTTCAATATTGACTAGTAGATGTCAAATAAAGGCTCAGCCGAAGTCATAATTTTAAATGCATAGCAATGGAGTTTTAAAGCCCAGAAGCCTGATGAAGAAGAGACAGACTTTTGAAATTTCAGGAGGTAACTTCAGTTCAAAATGAAGATTATGAAACAAGAACATAAAAGGGTTTCAATCCCACCTTAATTTTCTGAGATAACCACAGGCCAACATCAAGAAGCAGTTTGTTTCCTGATGCATCTCTCTCATCAGCCCCATGTGTGCCCTGAGCAACGTAGTCCTGTCCCGCTCCTTCAGCTATCACAATGACTACATGCCCATTTTCTTTAAGCCGTAGTTCAATATATTCAAAAAGCCCACCATGGCCTTCAAGATAGAATGGAGACTCTGGAATCAAGCAACAATCCTGTTTCGTTCCAAATATTGTTAATATTGTTCGGAATTCACAGGTGCTGCAATCACTTAATCAGACACGTCCCACAGTAATGTCTTTTTTGGTTATTTTTCAGATCAGGAAAGAATAATTGAGTAGAAAACAATAGAAGTAGAATAATATTCTATAAATAAAGGAAACGCATAAATAGTTGAAAAAGAAAGAACGCCGAAATCCTCAGTTGCTACAGTGTATGCAACAAATCCTCAGTTGCTACAGAGTATGGCAATTGCAGACTGTAAAAAACACACTAATATAATTTTCCAAATAAAAACATTATTCTTCTCATATGGAAGAACTGCACACCAAATTAACTATATAATTGAAGACGAAATAGTTAGAACATTTTTCTTTTAATTTAGACCAAAAAGGAAGTTTAACATTGATTCGCTGACAGAAATTATCCAAAGAACGATCAGCCAAAACATACCAAAGAAATACCAAATTTTACTCTCAAACCTGTGTCAACACCAAATTGACTATAAATAGCTATTATCTTTTGCAGAATACCTATTATTTGACACTCTTGAAATACCAAAAGCAGTAAAATAGCAGACAAAGTTTGACAGAAGGAAGTATGGCCTTACAACATCTCTGCTTGCCAAAGTTGCAAACATAGCAATGAAACCTGCAGACATCAGGCCAAGCAATGGAACCATAAAATTGATAACAATTAGAATTTGTGAAAGCCTATACCATCCATTCTCATGTCGAAAAACCTACCACTGTATCTTCCCATCAGTTTAACTATTCCAACTCCATTTTCCACACTTTCAACCTCCACATGTGCAGCATTAATTGCTCGCTGCGCTTCTTCAACAGCAGTATCGAACCCAAAAGATTTATCTATCACCTAAAACCGCATAATGAATATGAATTACATTATCATTACAGATTCCAAGCCATATCAACCATGACTTGATTCCAGATCTACATAAAAAATGTCTTGACAATAATTGCAAAACAAGAGAACAAAAAATCATAACATCTGTCAATTTAAATTAAAATGTGGCAAAACAAGAGAACAAAAAAGGTATTCTAGAATTGCAAGGATCATAATTACATGTGCCAAAAGTATATCCTGCACCACGAGGTGAAATACCCCAACCACATCGATCATCTGGATCAGACCATAAAAGATCACACATAGCTCCTTCATGAGGAACCTCCTGAACACATATTAGCAACATTTATCCGAATAAAATATCATAAAGCAGATGTAATTTAAAGAAAACAACAAATGGAAACCTGATTTACATTCAACTGACGAAAAAAACTACAATCACAACAGCTCAAAATGCAAAAAAGTAAAAACTTGACATCATTTATGACACTAAATTCGCTTTGACTTGAAGTTACATAATTACAACCAGCAAATGCTTATAACCTTAACGACAGCTCCAGCTGCTACCTAAAAACATCTTCCAAAATTATTTTTTAAAAGAAATTCTAAATTCCCTATTTCACAAGGCATTGATTCCCATTTTACAAGATTATTCACATCTTAGTTTGTTACGAATACTACAGAGTTACTGTGTTAACATCATGTTGGTAGAACCAAGTCCATGATAAACATAGCAACTGCTTGATTCACACTAGCGAGAAAATAAATGTTTCGCGCCGGAAGTATTAATATTAAATTCTCTCTTTTTGCAACTGCTTAAAAATGTTAATTGAGGCTTGATAAGAAAAATATTAATTAAGGTACTGCTTCCATGAATTTCTCTCTTTTTGCAACTCACACATCAGTTAAAGCGCAAGAAATAAAAGTTCGACAAGAAATACCACTTTTTGGAGGAAATCACAGACAAATCTGCAAGAAATATAATGGAAAAAATCAGAGATCAGAGGGAAATAGGGTTTCCGTATATCCTTAATTAATTAAAATAATATATTAAATTAAATAATAAATATAATAATTTAATTATTTTATAACTCCTACTAAATTGGTAGATAATATTAAAGTTGATAAGTGTATACCTACCACAACACCGATCGAAAATAATTTGGTAGGTGATATTATATCACCTACCATTGGTAGGTGATTCGGTAGGAAATCATTAACCGAAATTTTCGATCGGAGATTATTAATAGGTGTTACTAAAATGGACGTTAAACATAGTTTATATGATAATAATAATTTGCAATATTTATTATGAAATATATTAATTTTTTAAAAAGTTATCATATAAATAATATTTTTACACACTAACATATGATCAGTTAATTTTGTATATTTTTGCTCACTGATTAATAATTCAGTCGAAAATAAAAATCTAAATTCAATAAAAAAAATATGTAAAAATATTATAACTTCCAAATGTAACAAATTCACTGGTCGACATGAACAAGTTTTATAATTTTTTTTTTATTTTTGATTCATAACAAAATTAAATGTCTAATTATGATATAATAATATGAATAAAATATTATTTTGATGTTAAAATATGAATTTAATTTTATCTAAAAATTAAATAACTGGTATACATTTTGATGTCAGAATATATTTATATGTTCTTTTATTGAAATTTAATAATATTTTAAATAAAACAATAATGATAGAAAAAATGTACAAAATTATTTATTTATATATTTAATATGTATAAAAAATCAATTATGTATTTTTTTTACTGAAATTAATTTTGAATTTTAGAAAGATTACGGGATCGAAATCCTATTTATTATACTCAATCAATATTTAATTATAATTTTTTTAAAAAGAATGAATTACTCTAATAATTTACAAGAGAAAATTTTTATGCAATAAATTTTGATATATAGAAAATAGTATGAACAAATCCAGACAAATAATTAGCCCCGAGAAAATTAGTATTATAATGTCTTATTGTTACAATGATAAAAAACAAAGAAGGAAATCCTAAAATTGTGTGCCTTATCTAATGACTTGCTCCAATTTCCACGGAGCTCAAAGTCCTCACCTTTTCGACCGTCAACTCTTATCCAAGATTCCACCATAACACATCACATCACTTTCTATATATCTCTTTCATATCTCATTATAACTCATTTTAAAATTCTTTGTAAAAATTAATAAATAATTAATTAAATAATTAAAATAATTAATTTATTATTTATAAAAAAATTTCTTTTTAATTATTATATTTTATTGTATAATATTTTTTTGATTAATGTTAAGAACAAATTTAAAAAAAAATATTAAAAATGTATAAAAAATTTAAAATCACATAAAAAAAGTAATATATTAAAAAAGTTAAAAAAACTTGTATTCAAAAACTGAAAAAAAAAATAAAAATGTACTGAATCCATTACATTGAACTACATTTTCTAACATATTTAATGCACAAACTCCATACAACCATACAATACAAACTTATCACTCCTAAAACAGAATATAAGATTCTAAAATGACACAACAATAGCTTTCAAAAAAATAAAATGACACAACAATGTCAGTCTATGGTTAAAAAGTTCTATCACTTAATCACTAAATTTCATCTTGTTGCAAAACATTAAGTAATTAGTAATTCTAAATAGATCTTATGCAAAAATAATAGATTAGAGTACTTATAAAGTAAAGATCTCATGAATCTTTGATTAAAAGTGAATAATGCTCAACATGCACTGCTACATGCATTAGGTGCAATATCTATTGCAATAGATCATTTTTGTGTTACATTAGCTTAAAATCACATGTTGCATTTAGTGGTGTTGCATTAGGTCTAATGCAACAGTTACTTTGATCTAATGCAACAGCCTTTAGACAAATTTTATAACTGTTGCATTTAGTGGTGTTGTATTAGCTTTTTAATGTAGTAGTGATGGATAGAAATTATTAAATTTTTTTTATTATTAGGAGTGAGTTTAGTAGCAAGGACGCGATTATTATAGTACCTCCACCCACTATCGTGGTTAAATTTTCATTGATTAAACAATATGTGAAGTCTCTCGTAATTTTCTCTATGGTTTTGAGGCTTCCAGTGTCCCTAGGTTGGAGATGTCTTCATGCCCTAAACTTTTTATCACAAAATATATCAATTTTTTTTTGTGTAAAAGCAAATCTATTCATGATAATTCTAGCTATGAAAATAACAAATGAAAAATATAAACAAAGCTTATTCAAAGAAAATGGGGGTAAATTAATTTATAATATACAATTTTTAACCTATATCATAAAAGAACTGCTTCTCTTTTATTGAATAAAATCTGTGTATTACAATCTGAACTTCATCTATTTATACAAGTACAGGAAGAAACTAGAAGAATGTAGCTACTTAACAGATTTAACTAACTAATCTGCAAGTTGCTGCGTTATTCTGTTAAGGAGTCTAACAGAATTAGTGAAGGAATATGCTTGGACCCATGAGCTGCTGAAAGCCCAATTCTCTCTTCAGCCCTCCCCCCCTCAAGATGTATCGCGGATAGGAGGTAGGGCAACGAGATGCATCTTGGACAATGACTGAGACATCGCAGCCGCATTGAGAGGCTTTGTAAAAATGTCAGCGAGCTAGCGATGAGTAGAGACATGAGCGAGAGTGATGAACCCTTCTTCAACACATTGTCTGGCATAATGGCAGTCAATCTCAACGTGTTTAATGCGTTCGTGAGAGATGGGATTCTGAGCAATAGCAATAGCAGCATTGTTGTCACATGAGATTGAGATGGATGATGGGATAACCAGCTCAAAATCCTTGAGAAGGTAAGAAATCCATTTTAACTCACAACAAGTGGAGGCCAAGCTCCTGTATTCAGCTTCAGCTGATCTGCGACTAACTATGTGTTGTTTCGTTGTCTTCCAGGAAATAAGAGATTGGCCGAGAAAGATACAATACCCTGTTAAGGACTTGCGAGTCATGCGATAACCACCCCAATCAACATCACAAAAGGCCTACAAAGACAGGTTGGTTTGTGTTGGATAGAAAAGACCGGTAAATTTGGTACCTTTTAAGTATCGAACGACATGCAAAGCAGCGGTCATATGATGAACACATGGCTGCTGCATGTACTGACTTAACTGTTGGGTACTGTAGGTAATGTCAGGTCGAG
>CAOJCR013216471.1:0-10226 GCA_948330485.1 Euphorbia neoarborescens | reverse complement strand
TATATATATATTTAATGATTTTGAAACTCCTACTATTTTACTATTGTTGTTTACTATATATACATATATAAAAGTAATTAATCTAGTTTTATTTTTTTTATCTTAACAATCGCAAGAGTTAGGTATAATTAAATTTTTTTTAGTAAAGGTAATGGATGTAATGGAGCTGAAATTTTGGATAATGTATTTGTAGAGTATATCCTAAACACTTACGAAGATTTTGTGATAGCTAAATTAAACTGCATATAGTCAATTACTTGAACGTTAGGGTAATAATTGTAGAATGTTTTTTGATTTTTATTAGGTGAAATTGAGATAGAAGAACAAGAGTTTGATCCTATCGAATAGCGTTGGACGAGAGGTAAACACAATTTCTTATACATGTATATGTATGTATATGTGTATGTGTATGTGTATATATGCAAGATTTGCATTGTGCAATGAATTTGCTGAAATTACGATTTGATTGAAATGTTGATAATATTGTGATATAGTATGGTGGATATGATGGTATATAATTGGGTAGAAAATTGATGTGATGTATGGATTTGAATTGTTTAATGAATTATTTGAGAATAAAATTTTATTTATGGATATGAATAAATCATGGCTATCTTAAGTAGATAATAGCTATGGTTTCCGGGTATCTGAATATGTGATCACAGCACCCGACTCGATATGGGGACGAAAGGGGTGTATTTTTGTACCAATATGGGTACTAACGTGGGTTCCGATATAGGAATAAGATCGATATGGATCTTAAAGCACATACTGATGTACCATGAGACCATTGAACTTATTTTCTTCAGGCTAGCTGGGCCCTAAATAATAATAAATTCATTTAATATTACTATTAAGTTTTTTTATGATTGAAAAACATTTTATGATGTGAATTTATGTGTGTTGTGTGTATATAAAAATACATGTACATATACGTATATGAGGTTGTGCTTTACTGAATAGGCAGCTCATCCCTTGCCATATTGAAAATTTTCAGATAAAAGAGCTTGGAAGAACAAGTAGTACCTGGCTAGCTTCTATAAAATTCAGTTGGCTTATGTATTTATTTTTATAGTCCTGCAATTCTGAATTTTTCTATTGTTTTATTTTTTTTAGCCTCTCAGGACATTTTATTTTAGATTCATTAAATTGTTCATTTATCTTTTAAATTTTGGTATAAATTTTTCTTAAAGGAAGTTTTGAGTAGTGGATACTATAGTGTGATTTTTTTAATGTCACCCTCAAGGGGGTTACAGTAGCTGCTAATACTCTTAATTGTATGGTTGTGTTGTGGTTTTTGGCGTTCAATCAATCCTTTCCTCCTATCTTTTTTTGTCATCTGATCATGAGGAAAAGGAAAATCCTAATGAATTTTTTTAACACCTGATTCTGTTCTTCATTATTTTTGAAAAAATTCTTTTTACCATGTGAGAAGTATTGATTCTTTAGATAAAAGAAGCACTGCTACTTAATTCAGCTAAACTCAACAAATTATGCTATGAGATTTTTCTTGAAAGTCATCCTTGATTCCCTATCTTCAGGTCTTAGTCATCTTTCGAAACATAAAATTGCATGATCTATAAAATCTTACCATCTTGCACAAGTTTGGGGACTGTTTTGGAGTTTCTTAGGAATTGAATCAAAACTGATTTCATGTTTTAAGGGAAGTAATAATGTCTTTGAACCTTTAAAGTTCATTCAATTTTGTTTCTTTACTACTGAATAAGGTCCTGCAGTCCGTAATCGCGGTTATGGGCAGAGCTATTATAGCCGTAAGGAATTTTAATGTCCTCTGAATTGGGGGTACTCGGCTGGCAACCTGGAATTCTCCAGTGTACGATAATTACATTCTGAAATAAGCTTAAATAATATCCTCTGGATTAGGGGTACTCGACTGGCAACTGGGAAATCTCTAGTGTACGACAATTACATACCAAAATAAGTAAAAAATGGTGAAAATGAAAAACAAACGAAAAAAGGGGCTAAAACTCCAAGATGTTCTTTCTTTCTCCTTTACCATGAAATCTTTTGTTTTTAGATTCTGAAGTGACCCTTAATTCATTTTGTATCTTTGTAAGGTGTGTTTTAATATCGGTAAAGCTGAAATTAATATGCATGCTTAAAACTCTTTAACTTGTGATAGGAATAGATAAGGCTTGATAGTGATGTTTACATTTTGTGTAATATTTAGGGAATGGTTGGTTGAGTTGTAGTTCCGCTTAGATCTTTCGAGTCATATACATCTCTAATTTTGATATTACTTGCGTTTTGAGACAAATTTCGTGTGCGAATTGTTTTTAGAATGGATTTTCCTTTAACCTTTTGATCATACTTGTGGGCAAGCATTGGATGGGTGTGGGGGTGTGATCACAACCATATTTTACATATTTCTGTTGGTTGACTAGTTTATTTGGCAATAAATTTCATATATTTGTTGGGCTATTCTACTATTTTGTGTTTTTTTCGCATTTTAGGAAATATGTGTAGAATTTGGGCTTAAAGGGAAGCTAGTGGAATCAAGAGGCAAAGCTGTTATGGGAGTTCAGAAATTAGCCTTGGGCAAGACTAATTCTACTACAGACAGAATCTACTATGTTATCAAGGGATATTGTGTAGTCATTAAAAGGGATTGATGGAAATCAATTTAGGAATGTTAGATAATATTGGGAACAAACAATTTAGTTAATTCCATGTTATTTCTTATTTCTTTTCTGTATGGTCATTAGGAAAGTTGGAGATTTTAGGTCTTATAAGTCAAAAACAATATTGGTGGGGATGAGGCAATTATTGACATGGGAATTTTATTTTACAGTTGGAAAATAATTATATTTTCATCATCTTCAAACGTGAAATTCAACACATTTTATTTATTTCAACATTTGATTATGAACATTAGTATCTAATCATTTTTCTTCATCTAAGGGAATTCGACGGCTCGAGTAAATTGATTGTGAGATTGTTCTAACTCCACTATAGTTAATTATTCCATGTTCTTGTTCTTGCTTCAAGGGAGGAATCTTCTCTTTTATTAATTTGCGATTTTAATTTCTTGGCCTGCTATTAATGTGTCAAATTAATAATAGTTATCATTGAATTGATTCATAATCATTCGGTTCTTTGATTTTTGAAACACAAACAGAAATAAAGAACTTAAACTAATTAATTTCACTACAAATTAATTCAGTTTAGATTAAGCTTTTCTAAATCTTAATGCTTTCGAGAAATTGAATCTTACGAAAAGATTATTTGTCAAATGATGAATTTTTTGAGTCGTACTAAGCAATTTTGAATTACAAAAAGTTGATCCGACATGCTAAAATTAGGATTATAACTAATCTAGAGTAATTAGCTAATTTCCTTTAATTAATCAATGATCAATGAGAATAATTCGAGCCTGAGAACGACCTAAGGTGGAGTTTATTGATAATTTCAATTTCTGACATTTTTCCAACAAGTTATTCAATTAGTTTATTATTTAAGTTTTCTTTTTACCTTTATTAACGAATTTCGAAACCCCCAATTTTCACTTTTCTTTTAATTGATTCATATTCAGCTTGGTATTTGTGAAATAAATTTAATTGACAGTTCTCTAGCGATTCGACCTCGTCTTAACGAGTACATTTATCTTGTTAAGGTTTATTTGAGAATATAAATTTTATTTTTGGACAGATTCGACACCTGACCAAATAAATAATGCATAAAGTGGAGTCAAACTAGAAAAATAAAATCTAATCTCTTCCGAAATAGTAAGTCTCAACCCATATAGGATTCTGGAACTTTTCCTGATAAAGAATATGAACTGATATGGAAGATAATCACGAATCCAAAATTTTTAGGAGTCCAAATCGGAATATAACAAAGTTTCCTTTTCTGTTTTGTCGCTACTGCTTTAGCCTTGGGCAAGGCTAGTCACTCTGAACTAGAACTTGCTGAAATTTGCAATCCATTTCAAATTTCTCCTCCTTTATGCCATAAATCTCTCCTTTTCTGCTGATTATTCTTGAAAAGTTAATAAAATCCCAAAACAAGTAAAATAGCCCAAAATATATTATTAAACAATTCAATTTAAGCACTTTATCCCTCAAAATAAATTTAAAAATATCATACTATCAAATATCCCCTTACTTACCACATACTTGTCCTCAAGTATGAATCAGGACAAAAACCATAACCCTTTCTAAAGTCAATTTACCCAAGAGAGAGAATTTTGAATTTAATTGATTGGAAGAAACCGAAAAAAGCAGCTTCTTTGGACAACCACCACACACACCTCATTCATACAAATCACGCAACATGGCTTTCACATATTTTTATCCAAACTATAGCAATTGAGTCCTTTTAGTAATTTATAACACACACAATTATTAGTTTGAAAGTTAGCTCTTGCATTTTAAGATTCTTAATCAAAGACTAGACTAAACACCTCATCAAATCACACAATCTCAAGGATATAGGAAATATAAATAATTTAGGCAATTTTGGTAACCACTTTGTCTCCTTTTCTTGTCTCTTTATTTAGTTTTTTTTCTTACTTTGGAATGCATATATCCGTATGCATTATAGCATTCCCGGTTGCTAAGCTGAGCACCCCTAACCAAGTGAATATTGCAGTTAAGTTAATTTATTTCAAAGAGTATGCATATCGAGGCATTCCCAATTAAGAGCCGAGTACCGCCCAACCACATTACCCTTCCTAACGGCTATACTAGCTCCTTAACCACTTGTGCGGACAGCGGGACCGATGAGACATTTATTATGAGACTTAACATAATAATAATAAAAAATTCTCTACTTCTTTATCCAAGAAAATTATGGACTAATGAGGCATAGAGATGGCTTAATTTAGAATAACAAATGCAAGGAAGCTTAAGAACATGCAATAACTTTAATTCCATCCACATCTGAACTCAAATGCTTAATAATTTGGACTATCTTTTGTTCAACCCAATTACTCAAACTATATTTAGTGACAATGATGGTGGTATCCTGTGTAGGTCTTGCTGTTCATTTTTCCCTTTCATCAACAATTAAAAATCTCTCTTTAGACAAATACAATCACATAGGGATATAATAAATGTAATGAATCAAATAATAAATATTGGTAAATGAGGGAATTCTAATGTAAATGGGTTTTAAAAATGGAAAACATTTCCAGTAAAAATTGAAAAAATTTCCAGCAAAAATTGAAAACTTCAGTATTCAAAGCTTTCTCAAAAATCAAAATTTGCAGCAGTATTCAACCTGAAACCCACAAAAAATCAGCAATATTCAATAAAATTCCAGGACTTTTAGACTAAATCAGCAGCTAATTTCTACAAATAATCAACATAAATACATATCTACCCCCTCAAAGAATAAGCTTGTCCTCAAGCATCCAGTCAATCAAGGAGATAAAAAGTAGAATGAATGAAGAAGAGAAGAGATTATACTGGCCTTGAATATTTGGCTAACAGCTTCATGAATTGGAAACATAGACCAATTGCGCTTAAATCTCCCTTGCAACAGCCCGTGAAGTGATGGAGACTCTATAACCATGGAACCCTTCTCAAATTAGGGATTTAAACTCTCGGTTGTTACTGGGTATTCTGGATGTGGGTATTTCCAAATCAATTTGTGTTGGGTTGATGATGGTAGTAAAGAAATTGAGAGAATTTGGGATTTGAAATTTTGAAGAAGAAATTGTTATAGAAGGAGAGCTGATGGTCATGAGATGGTAGGGAAATTTGGGTGAATAAAGTAAGAAATAAGTAGGGAAAATGACCCATATACCCATTTTATATGTATTTTGGACCAATAAAAATGTATCTTCATATTCATAACTCTTGAGTGAAGCCCAATAGCCTTTTATCTTTAAATTTCTATAGCCCAAAGAACACCATATCCATTCTATATCCATTCTGCATCAGAGGCGAAGAAAATCATACCAATTAAAGGAAGAAGATGACAAAAAAGAATAATAAAAAAATAAAAAATAATAATAAAAAACCGAAAGTATTACCCCTGGACAAGGCTAACACTGCGCTACCTCCTGTTAATGCCTCTATTTAGGGTCTATGGCCAGACATATCTAAGCTTCAAGGCTTTTCTCCCCGATCAAGAAAATCATTCATATCGGTGACTTCAAGCAGTGCATTCTCAACAATCAGTTTGAGTCAATGACTATTCCCTATTTGCATTTTTCCACTTTTCAAATTCAGAATTTCAACTGCTCTAAAATATTTGGTGACCATGGATGGTCCTTTCCATCAAGATCTTAATTTCTTTGGGAGAAGTTTAATTCGAGAATGATATAACAACACTTTTTGTCCCACTTGACATTGTTCCATCTCTTTAATTTGCAATTTGCATAACTCTCCAGCCTCATTCAATTTAATTTTACACCGTTTGCAGTGTAGAAAAGTGCACTTCAAATTTCTAGGTAACTCCTTCAATCCCAACTCTGGTGTCAATCCATCTTCAAGCTCCATATCAGGTTGTTCTTTCATAAATCTTGTCCCGAGACCACCGTCAATTACTCCCGACAATTTATCTTGCTCAAAAACCTACTATGTCATTAGTTTAATAACATCTATGCTACGTACAGAAGATACATCGTTAGGAACTTTTATAGCATCATAAACATTAAATTCAACAGTTTGTCCATCAAATTCCATGGTAGGAACTCCCTTATACACATCTATCATAGTCTTAACCGTTATAAGAAACAATCTCCCTAGCAATAATTCGGTTGAATCCGGTGAGTTATTATCTTACATATCAAGAGTATAAAAATCAGCAGGGAATACAAGGTCCCCCACTTGTACTAAGACGTCTTCAAATAACTGTAAGGGATAAACAAGTGTATGGTTTGCAAGATGAATAATCACATCTGCTTATTCTAATTTACCAGCATTCAAGGATAAATACACAAATTTAGGAATAACATTGATTGATGCTTCCAGGTCACACATTTCTCTCCTTATGCAAGAATTACCAATGGTACAGGAGATAGCAAACATACCTTTATCCTTGCATTTCTGTGGAAAATTTTTCTCAACCTTACGAAAAGTCTCAAAAATATCTCTGTCTTCTTTCTCCTTTTTAGACCTAGTCAGTCTGTCCAGAAAAGGAGGATGTACCACTAGAGCGGGTGTTACCTTGGGCAAGGGTGAGTTCAGGTCTGGCTCCTTCTTGACTTTTTTATCCAAATCTGTCTCCACTTCAATTTCCTTCTCTACGATTGAGTTTTGCTTTATGGAATCTAGCTGTAGCTCTTTTCCACTTCGTAGGGCCACAGTATTAACACTGTGCCTTGGATTTTCAACCGTTTGAGAAGGAAACTTTCCCTTGGATTCCATTGCACTTATAGTAGTCAGTATCCAACTCACTTGATTTTCTAGATTCTGAAATTTTGTCTCTAATTCTTGCTGATTTTTTTGGACATTTTTGTCTAGTAAATAAACAATTTGATCGAGAGACATTCCTTTCTTTGAAGCGGGATTCTGAAATTGTTGCGCTTTAGATGGAAGTTGCGGTTGATTAGCATAGCTAAAATTTGGTTGATCCCTTCAACCTGGATTATAGGTCTATAAATACAGATCATACCGCTGCTGCGATTGCCCCGAAAATCCTCCAAGGGCATAAACTTGAGCTAAATAATCATCTTGCAAAGTAAGACATGCATCGGTCTTATGACCTGTATATGCACAAATTCCACATGCTTATACAGGAGCTGATTTCCCTATAGACAGATTTTGCACAAGAGAAGTTAGTATATTGATTTTTTTTCCTCAAGAGAAGAATTACTTACCTCATGGACTTGTCATGGTGGGTCCGTATATTGCCTATACTGTTGTGAATTATCCACCATGCTTTGTATCAATTCACGGGCATTAGTAGGCATTTTTTATTAAAACTTCCTCCACTTGCAGCATCAATCATCCTTCATTCCATCTACAACATTCCTCCATAAAAATACTGAATGACTGATTGGTCTGTGATTACGTGTTGGGGACAGCTTGCACACAGCCTCTTAAATCATTCCTAATAATCATAAGAGTCTCAACATCCTTCTATTTGATTCCAATTATTTCTCTACAGATTATGGAAGCTCTTGAAGCAGGAAAATATTTGTCTAGAAAGAGACGAACCATTTCTGTCCAGGTGGTAATCGAACCAGATGGAACGTAGAAAAGCCAATCCTTTGCCTTATTAGCCAAAGAGAACGGAAAGGCTTGCATTTTATCTTGATCTTCGGTTACTTCTTGAGACCTCATTTCGGAACACACAATATGAAATTCCTTCAAATGTTTATATGGGCCCTCATTCTGCATTCTGTGGAACTTAGGAAGCAAATAAATTAATCCTGCTGTGGGTAACTCTCAAATAAACGCTTGAAGCACTACCAGTAGTCATAAAGAGATTCTGCGTTCTTCTGCTGGATACTGCTGATTTCCCTCCTAAGTGTGGTAGCTTTGCATGTAGGGAAGAATCTCTCTAAAAATAATCTCGCCATCTCAGCCTAAGTAGTAATCAATCCGGTGGTAGACAGAATAACCAAGCCTTTCCCTTATCAGCTAGTGAAAAAGGGAAAGGTTTCAGCTTAAGTTCCTCCTCTCTCATCACATGTGGTTTTATACCCGAACAGACTACATGAAACTCCTTCAAATGCATATATGGATCCTCACTTTCCAACCCATGGAACTTCGGCAAAAGATGGATCAAGCCCGATTTTAGCTCGAAATTGGCGCCTATCTCCGGATAGGCAATACAAGGGGATGCCTAATGCACCAGTGGAGTATGTAGTTTTCGCAATGTTCTATCACCTATGATTTCCTCATTTGTATCACTGGATGATTCTGAAGAATACTCTGATGATGTGCTTAAAGTCTCTCCTTCCTTCTCTAGTTTCTTCTCTTTCTGAAGTCTCCTTAATCTTCTTTTAATCTTTGGATCATATAGATGCTCTTCGGATTCTTTAAACCTGGTCATAAACAAAAAAGAAACAATATTAAATTGACTCCCTGGCAATGATGCCAAAATTTGATAGGTGTCGAATCCACCAAAAATACAATTTATAAACTCAACAATATGCTGGTACAAAACTAATTCTGTAGCAAGGGCAAGTAGAAGTCGAACCCTAGAGAGTCAACTTATGTTCCTATCGATTATACACAGGTAAATGCAACAAAAACACTACAAGAAAAATGCTGTTTTGTGACGGAAAAAACCGTCACAAATATAGCAATTTTCGTCACAAAATGATGTTGTGACGGAATTTATGACGGAATTTTAACCGTGTGAAAAACGGTCGTCACAAACAAGACTGATGGTTTTGTGACGATTTTTTGTGACGGAAATTTTCATCACAAAGTTAGTGACGATTTTACGACGGAAATTTCCGTTAAAATCATTGGCGGTATTTTTACAATTTGTGATGGAAATTTCCGTCACAAAAACCTATTTTAAAATTATTCTATTTCACATAAAATATTTGTCATTCCATACAAATTTCATATTATATTAAAAGTTCATCACATTGTATTATACTTTTTTTATAGAAATACTTTAAAACTTTTACACAAATACTTTAACAAAAAAATCATCACATAGGATAAAATTAATATAGTATCATAACATAATTATCAAAATAGAAAATGTTAAAAAATATCATCATATAAGCTAAAATTTATCTACATCTTCGCTAACTAATTTCCTAAATTACAAAAATACATCGATTTCAAACAAAAAAAATTAATCTATATTAAAATCTCAGACCAATTATATATTATCATTTGCTTTTGAGACCTCAATTCCACATTTTGTCCTTCATTCTGCAATTCCTGCAATAATTTGTACTAATCAATATACTGATGTGATAAATTCGCAGGGTAAATTTCATCTATGGTACACCAACTTTAACTTTTTCCCACTTTGGTATACAAACTTCAATTTGTATACTATTGGTACACTAACTTACATGTGACTTCCCAATTTGGTCAATTTTTACTTCCTTGACCGGTTTCACTCACTTCAACCCTAGTCAAACTTAAACCCTAACCTTAAATTACAAAAATACCCTTTCTTTTTTCTCTCTCTTTCAACTTTTTTTTTATCTCTCATTTCTCTCTCTTCTACCAACTCCATTTTCTCTCTTTCAACCTTTTATCACTCATTTCTCTCTCCTCTACCTACTCCATTTTTTTTCCTGCAAATTTCCATCCTACTTCATCTTCATCTTCAATTTT
>CAOJCR013212984.1:0-10428 GCA_948330485.1 Euphorbia neoarborescens | reverse complement strand
GTCCAGGCATCGATCCCATAGGAATTATACCTCTACGAACTCTAGTACTAGGGTTTTGGCGTGTAATAGGCGGTAAAATAACTCGATTAAAGAAAGTCTAAACTAACTAAACCTAACTAGGATCAATGTCAGATCTATCTTTGAACTGGAATTAAACGGAAGAGCAAACGATGTTTATCCGAACTATGAACGTAAATGGATATGGAACTAGACAATCAATCAACCAATCAACAATTAAAGCAATGCAAATAATTGAAATAGATATCAAAGCTAGGTTTCAATAGCAACTCCTACTGTCTGAAGCGCCTAGAGTAAGGTTATCCTAATGGCCCGCCTAGTCCTGTAATCCAGAAACAAAGTTCCCTTAAGTTCCGAAGGATTGTCTGTCCACGATTTTCTAGCTGTCAAACTGGATCGCGAAACAGATATGGATTAAATCTATGATGAAGTTTACGAGGCTAGAGAAAACACAGGCAAATCAATCAATCCAATATAGATTCATAAACCCTAATATTGATTATTAGAATAAATTAGCAAGTGTGGATGAAATACAACGAATATAATTGCATATAAAATCTAAGCAGATCACAACGCTAATTGAATACGAAGATTGAGAAAGAGATAATCTAAATCAAACTCATTATCGAATCGGTAGATTTTGGCTTGAGCGACGATACGTGAAAAGGGGATCCTCTATAAGAAAGCTAACTCACAACGGAAGTAACGATCCACAAAAGGTGAAGATTCCAAGATAAACTTTCGATTAAATCTCCCGTAATCTGATTACAAAGTGAAAATAAGAACTAGGGTTCTTATCTCTGAAAAATATGACAAAAGATAACCTAATAACAACGA
The DNA here is from genome assembly GCA_948330485.1 of Euphorbia neoarborescens. NCBI lineage: Eukaryota > Viridiplantae > Streptophyta > Magnoliopsida > Malpighiales > Euphorbiaceae > Euphorbia > Euphorbia neoarborescens. The sequence continues at coordinate 9,573 of CAOJCR013212984.1, read as the reverse complement.
TGAAAGCAACTATATATAGGTTTCTCAAAAATAACAACAAAATAATTCTGTTCTGCATAAAAATGGAGCCGCCACGTCGTAATGCGTAAGTGTTACGACGTGGCGCTCCAAATTTATTCGAATCTTCTTTCTTACTATCGCTCTCGCTAAGTCGTAATACACTGACCATTAAGATGTGGCGGACAAAATTCCATGGACCTTCAAAACAGTCTACTTTCTATCGAAAATGTACGGCCACGGCAAATGTTTGCAATTACGATGCGATGGCCTAGCCCTCTGATTTCTCTTCCTTTAAATACCAACGCCACGACCTAATGAAGAACCATTATAACGTGGAGCCTTCAATTCCAACTCATCTACAATTCTTAAGTCCCACTTCTACACTCCGCTCATCAACAACGTCCTGACACCTGTCCAAAATAGACAAATAGACACATCACCGCACCAGTGTACAGGAAAACGAAATCAAAGAATACAGAAGCCTCAAATCCTAACCAAATGAAATACAACAACATAGAAAAGACAGCGAAACAATACAAACCAACGAAAAGAGAAAAACAATCAAAACCGAAACAACACGAAATAAAACACCAGAAAAACACACAAAACATTGGCAAATAAAATGTAACATAGCTAGAAAGATAAGGTCAAAACTGACCTTATCAGTTGGCTAACGTGGTCTCGGTACCGAAGAAAGATGGTCGAGTCAGAGTTTCTATCGATTTTAGAGATTTGAACAAAGCATCACCAAAGAATGATTTCCCGCTACCGCACATTGACATGCTAATAGACAATGTAGCCAGATCAGCCATGTACTCCTTTATGGATGGATTCTCAGGATACAATAAGATTTTAATGTCAGTTGCAGACAAGGATAAGACGACTTTCATAATAGAATGGGGAAGATACTACTATAAAGTAATGTCGTTTGGGTTAAAGAATACTGGGGCAACATACTAGAGGGCTGTGACTACACTCCTCCACAACATGATACACATAGAGGTGGAAGTTTACATGGATGATATATCCGTAAAGTCTGACACACGGGCCGAACACTCAAACGTACTGGATAGGTACTTAACTAGGATAGAAAAGGATAACCTACGGCTGAATCATGCCAAGAGTGGCTTCGGTGTATCCTCGGGGAAGCTTTTGGGGCATATCGTGAGCCAACGAGGCATTGAGATGGATCCGAATAAGATTAAAGCCATATAAGAAATGCCAGCCCCAAAGATAGAAAAAGAAGTGAGAGCCTTCCTCGCCTCTTTGCAGTATGTCAGCAGTTTCATCGCCAGGCTTACCATAGTATGTGAGCCAATTTTCAAAGTATCAAGGAAGAATCAGCCAGTTCTTTGGAATGATCAATGCCAGGTATCCTTTAAAAAAATAAAGGCTTATCTATAGAATCCCCCAGTGTTACGACCACTAGTTCCTGGGAAGCCTCTAATTGTGTATCTAGCTATTGAAGACAGTTCAGTAGGGGCAATGCTAGTCCAAGAAGATGAGACAAAGAAGGAATACCCCATTTATTATCTGAGCAAGAAGTTATTGGATTATAAAGGCCGACATACTCTAGTTGAGAAAACATGTACAATAATGGTTTCGTTGATGAAGAAACTGAGGCACTATTTTTAGTCCTATCAAGTTGAAGTAGTTACCAAGGTCGATCCCTTGAAATATCTATATGCGGCACCCAGTTTGGTTGGTAAGCTATCTAGATGGCTATTTCTTCTATCAGAATTTGATATAGAATATGTGACCCGAAAGGATTAAAAGGAGGGTTGTAGCTCTAAGTATAAAGAACACCTAGAATTTTAAGACAAACAGGTAGCCACAGTTGAAGAAGAATCAGTGCCTGAATGGGTGATATTCTTCAATGGGGCCGCAATAGAAGAGGGGCGGGTCTCGAAGTAGTCATTGCCACATCGGAAGGAGAAATAATCCCTTTGTCAAAATGCTTAGAGTTTCCCGTAACTAACAATAGAGCCAAGTATAAGGCTTGTATGTTCGGGATAGATGTACTGCAAAACCTCCAAGTATCTCATGTTCTCATTAGGGGTGATTCTATGTTGATCATTAAATAAGTCATTGGGGAGTGGAAAATTAGAGAAGAGTCTCTACGGCCCTACCTGGAAGCTGTATGGGAATAGAGTGCAAAATTTCAATCCTGTAAGTTCGAACACCTGCCCAGGAATGATAATCAGATGAAATATTTATTGGAAACCTTGGCATCCATGTTGGAGAACCCAAAAGAGAATCCGATGAAGCCCCTAATAGTGGAAATAGCCTCAGTACCCTACTTCCAGACATTTAGAATTCAGTGTGCTACAGCAGAGGAAGAGCCCTGGTACTTTGATATACAGACTTTCCTGTAAAGTAATCTATTTCTAATTGATGCTATAGAATCAGATAAGGCAACGATTAGGAGACTTGCAGCTCAATACCTATGTTTCCAGAATGATCAGATCAGAACAATACCGATCCAAGGAGGAATGAATCACACGCATTTGGTGGTAGTTAGAAAACTTCTTCCAAACTGCTCACTAAAGGGGAGTGTACCCCGTCACTGTCAAGTAATAATCCTGGTAAGTACAAGTATCGATCCCACAGAAAAAGTCTCTACAAGAACCAAACTACTGAGCTTCCTAACGTGTTTGAGTGAACAAATAAATTGATAAAGGAGCGAAAAAGTAAATTGCAATAAAAATAAACCTAAATTAACCGTGATCTTCAATCAACCTTTGTTTATAACGGATTCATAACACAACATACGGCGAGTGCGATTAATGAATATAAATGGGGATGGCTCAATTAGGTCAAACTAAGGTCTAACATGCACAAAATTAATAAACCCTAAATATGTTGATCAAAACAATCTAAACTAGCGACTCTAGGTCTGATTATGCTTCCTAGGCATTCTTCCTTGTTTAGAGGCGGTCTAGCTCCAGAAATCAGAAAATAGGAACCCGTATGTTCCACGGAATTGTCAGTTCCATTGGTTGCCTAGGGTTTAATCTAGGTAGGGTTATAGATATGAAATCGGTGAAATAGGGACTTTGTAAGACTAGTTTAAAATTGAAAAATAAAACACAGAAGCAAATAAATAATAAGCATGCAAATTGAAACCTTAACTGAATAAAATTAAGATGGAAAGAGTTAATGAAATCAATAAACGAATAACAGGTTGTAAGCTCACATCAAATTAACAAGAATAGAGAAAAGTAAACTTATGCCCTAATCAAATTAACCGGATCTTAACGATTTGTAAACATTGAAGGTGAACCGCTATAAAAATGCCAAAATTCAATTAAGAATCGTGAATCGCAAACTGGAAAGATTCTTTGTATAACTTACACATCAAACTTTATTGAAGAAATTGAAATCCGAAACAAACCCTAGAACTTCGTCAAGCTTTGGTACAAGAGTTGAATGAAATATAAACCTAAAATCAACCTAAAACATCCATAAATAGTGTTGCAAAGGAGTTATAACTGAAATAAAGCTTGTTCTAAGAGAAAAGTTAACAACTCGTTTAGTTGTAAAGGTCAACATGCCAAGTTATAGTAATTTTGCCTTGGCATGCCGAGTTATGTAGCGACACGCCAACTAGTTATCTTCAAATGCATTCCAACACGTCGAGTTGTAGGGTAACACACCGTGTTGTCCTTATTTTCCTCGATATTTTTTGTATTACACTATGACACACCGAGTTCTTGAGTGCAACACGGCGAGTTGTACAAATCCCACCTAACACATTGAGTTTCATGCATTTTCCTTTAGCCAACTTTAAATCTTCATAACTTTCGCATCCAAACTCTGATTTTTGTGATCTTGGACCCGTTAGAAAGCTCGTAGCACGATCTTTAACTCTCCTCCTGAAGCTCACTCCGAAATCCACCTCCAACTTCCTCAAAAACTGGTCCAAAGTCAGATTTTAATTTCCCGTTTCCTCTTTTCCATATCTCGAGTCTCATTCCCTACATAGTCAAAGCTCAAGAAATTAGTCAAAATACAAAAATCCTCGGTCTCAATGACCTTACATCAACATGAACCAAAATAAACAAAATATACACCCAGTCACAACACAATGAAAATTGTAAAAATGCATGATATGCAACATGAAAATGCCAAATCTCAATTAAATCAATCATCAATAAGACTTTATAATGCCCAGAATATAAGGACGAAACTGACCTTATCAACTACCCCACACATAGAACTTTGCTTGTCCTCAACCAAACTACTCAAAACTCAGAACCAAGCAACCATTTTTCACCTAAAAATCCAACTAGAATTTAACTATGAAAGTTCACCAATTCCAAATATGTAGAAGTAATTCACGCGATAACCATAACCATCTATAGACTACAATTATAAGTACTGTTGTTCCACATGCTTTAAACTAATCAAGCAAAAAGGAACAGTGAGAGTTCATGTGGCCAGTTTGGATTTATCTCATAGATTTCACTCAAAATACACTCATAAATATTTATAGTAAGAATAAAACACACAAAATCAAATAAAGAACATATCACATAGCGAACTGATGGCAATCTCGGTGCAGCCATTAACACTGAGGAGCAAAATCAGAGAACCTTTATGGCTTGTAATGTTCTGTGGTAAAAGTAAGGTATGATGGATGTCATTTAGGTATTAAAACTCCTTTACTTATAATGAAAACCATAAGAAACAAATCCGTGTATACAGAATAAGATAGAAAAGTGCATCACTTTTTGAAGACAAACAAACAACTTTTATTCAAACAGATGTAATGAAAAGAAGCAAAGAAGGGGAAGAACTTCACACATATATATATACTAACTGATAATGATAATTCGGGTATAAGAGTGGAGAAACCCGAATTTAGAAGAGAACACAAAGAGAATTAAATTGTGGAATAAAGTTCCATTACATTTAGGAATAAATTCATGAATTAAACAATAACATCCCAGAAAAGATTTCACGAATCAATTATATTAGAACCCACCCCACACTTAGTTGCTTGCTTAAAACACATATAATCTTTATTATTATTATTTTTTTCTTTTTCTCTTTTTTTTCTTTTTCTTTCTTTTTTATTTTGTACGAAGTGAGCAGTTGTTTAGAAATGATAGTAACTACCCAGAAAGATAAGTTGAAGTGCAAAATCAGTATTGAATATAAAATAAAGGAGAGGATGGGTAGAAGGGGAATCAAAGTGAAGGCAATTTGGCTTATAGCTTTAAGGCATTCACCTTGTATTGTGGCTTTTGAATGAAAAGGCTATAGGTAAAATTAGGGTTCTAGGGGTTAGTTTTGTACGTTGGGTTCAAAAAGGGTTAAATGAAAAGAAATGTGAAAGGCGTGTGTGAACATGTGGCAAATCCTAAAGGTCTCCACATACTAACCTCTACTTGTGTCAAGTACAAGACTACACTGAGTTCTATGATCTAGCATTCAATGTCTGATTTACTCTCAGAAAAAGAATGGAACCGAAGTTAAATGGTCCCAATTGGCTCAAATAGTACTCACTTTTAATTACAGAAGAATTATAGTGTGTTCTTAGGTTCTTTTACTCTTTCGTTGTTCCTAATCACTATCTTAATTCAAGTATGGAAACAACAGTAAATGATCGAACCACTATAGATGACTACCCTTATTGGTTTCATACAAAGAGATTGTTCAGATTGGCTGACAAACATAAACAGGCTAATTCCCAACATACTTAGTTCAGAATTTCAAGTATTAACTTTGAAAACAAACAACGAAGCTAAATTTTTGGGGATAGCTAGACAATTACAAAGTCTCTATATTAGAACAATTTTCGTTGAATTCAGTATTCAACACACAAAATTCACAAAAGTAGAAACACAGAGACCAACAAACTAAAAATAAAATCAAAAACTGAAAATAAAACTAATCCTAAAACAACTAATCAACACAAATAAAATTATTGGCAGCAGACCTATCAGCTAATCAAGACATGCACCACCTAATCTAAACACAAAATAAATAAAAGGGAGAAAGTCCTTTTTCCACCCCATACTTACAATGCACTTATTCCTAAAAGTGCAATGTAGTAAATACCAAAGTATAGAGTAGAAAAGGGTAAACTCATAGATTTGAAGAACCTGGTAGTAGTGGTGGAGGAAGTGGGTATGGCCATCCGTGCTACCCATAGTAGTAGGCTGTGAAGTCCTCAATGCTAGTGATCCGCTCGTCCATACACGTCATCGTAGAATGGACCTCAGTCATCCACGGGATATTGTATGCATGCATACTATCCAGTCTATCAATAAAGATCCCATACTGGCTGTCCTATGATGTGGATACTCTTCCTGATGCATCTCCTAATAGTGCTCCTCCTCAATGTTTGGAATTGGAGCTGGTGGTGTTGTTGCTGCTGCCTCCTCATGCTCAGGGTTCAATAGTGGTGGCGTAAACTATAAAGTCTCAGGGCAAATCAGTTTGCTATGTATAGCAACCATACCATCAGTGCACCTAGGTGTAAGTAAGTAGTGGTCTATCCTAGTAATCAAAGGCCCTAAACCTAACTCCCCCTGAACTCTCTTACCTCTTGAGATGAAAGCATTGAGTACAAACTTCCCCATGTAGGGCCTAATATCATCTCTTACCCTTAGTGAAATCATCAACTCATTTTCAATAATTTTATTTGCTTCGAGCTTCCCCAAGAATTTGAAAGTGGAAAATTCATATATATAGAACAGTACTAGATCTCTCAAATAGGATGCTTTCATATTGCTAGGCATAAACCTTTCCCTACCTAGCATCTTCCAAGCATCACTAACACTCATATCTGAGGGCCATATGTAGACATCTCCTGGGATATCCAACACGGCCCTCAACATATCAGCTTTCATTTTATATTCTACTCCAAAGAGGCAAAATCCTATACTCTTCTCCCTAGTAATACGATCTATGATCGTATAGAAAGTCGGATAGAATTCCACCACCAATTCCTTATACATAGGGGTTCTCGAGTTTACAAAATCAGTGCATCCTAATACATCAAACTTTGTCGTAATGGCCTCCCTATATGCACAATTATCCAACCACTCTGCATCGAAATGTTGAAATGTAGAACACTCTAAAGGAAAGAAAGATTGATATTTTGTACCTTCTTCCTCGAAGAAAAGAGAAAAGGGGCACCTGAATCTCCCTGATAGTGCTGTAAGGGGAGCCATCTGCTGTTCCATAGGCACTGCAGGCTGGTCAATATTATAAAGGTCCTCTGGGGTACCTGAGGTTGATCCCCTCTGTCTCTTGTTAGCAGAACGCTTAATCTTGAAAAACAAAACAATTTAGAACTAATATATATGCATAGTTGAGAATGGAATTAGTTCATTAATGAGCAAGCAATGAAAGATAGCATTCGTCTAGCTTTGGAGTTTATATGCGTGATAAATCAAAACAAACAATCCCTAACATCAAAATCACACGAGCATGTATAAGTTTAGCCATAAATGAAAAGATTCATCGGTGCAATGTAAGTATATCTAAATATTAAATTCTGACTCTTGTGACAAATCAACTAGTTGCCACCTATAACATGCTAAAGTGTTCACAAAAAAACCCAAAACATAGAATCAATAAGATGCATTGTAGCCATTTGATCAACATGAATGCTCTATATAAGTCATTATATCCTTAGCATTTAAGCTTAACATCTCAATACAGAGTGAAAGATCAATTTATAAGTGATAACATACAATCAACACTATATTTTCTAAACATAGATGCTTTATTTTTACATGCTTCCCCAATTCATTTGCAGTATTTCTACGTATTTCCCTATTAAAAGAACAGTATTACGATAATAGCTATGAAATAATATTTATAACGAATATATGGTTGCATGTGCTTAATTTCAAACGCTTTTATGGCAAATTCTACCCGGATGAAATTTTAATGCAGAAACCCGGAGCTCATGGAAGTACTCCCATCCGAATGAAAAGAGGTGTATGAGGAAGAGCCCGAATAACAAAGAAACTCCCGGATCCAGAAAGACCGAATGGGTGAAACCCAAGAACATCTGCCCATTTTCTACTCTCCTGACCGAATGAGCTTCATATCCCTAGTACGAAAGAGATCCAGGTCGGTAAGAAAGAAGGACTCTGTTCGGCACTACTATCACCCGGTAGAGAACATGAACGGGGAAGATGCTTGTCAGCAGTAGATCCAGTCAGAAGGTCACAAATGCACAGCCACCGAATGAAGGCTAAGGGACCTATAAATGAATCTATCTAACTAGGCGCACCAGGATAAAAAGATTATCTTTGGACGAATGCCAAAAAAGGAAAGAAGTGGTGTGGACCCGTATTGACACCTTTACCAACTTAGTATGGCCACCATCATAAAGCTAATGTGGATGGAACTAATTGGTAGGAGTTGAATGAAAATTCAACTGCCACCTTACCTTTGATTGGACAGTCATCTTTTTGGGAGTATATATATATCTCTAAGTTGAGATTTTTAGGGGACAATTATTATTCATTCATCAATTGTAATTTCCTTTCTTTACTTTTCTGCAACTTTCTTTCTAAGTTTTAGCTTAGTGTTAGCTTAGCTTTTGGAGCTTAAAGCTCTTTAGGAACTCATCTTCTTCTTCTTCTTCATGAATCATCTCCTTCTCTATTCTGTTCATCACCTACCAGCCTCTATCTTCCCCCACAGATGCAGTATTGTGTTCATCTTCAACATCAAGAGAGGAGGAAGCTTTTATTTTCTAGTTTGCATTTCTTGCTCCCTTTTCAATCTCTTATACTATTGTTATGCTACATTATGACTATTTTTGTGAGAACTCTTTCAACCATGTGTAACTAAACCCCTGTGTGGGAGATATAAGCTAATAAAGGTTTTTGAATTTGTATGATGCTAGTCTTCTTTTAAGAAGTATATGTTGTTTGGGTTTCCTATGCTTGTGATTCTTGTAAGGGTATGGTCTGGCCAACCGTATCATTGCATTGATTCATTAGTTGCCACAAGAGTGTGAGCTAGTAATAGATCACTATAGTGAAATCTCAGGAACCGAGAAGGTTAGATATAGCTTTTATCTGGGATCCTAAATGGTTTATGGAGAAACTACATCAAATGCATATTAGCCGAGCAACCAGGTACGGTGAGAGTTAAGCCCAGGTGACTCGACTAAATAAGGGCACCTGGCCTAGATATAGGCTTTTGCCCATATATTCCTCTATCAAGAAGCATATTCATCCGGTATCTGTACTGTTCATGACCATTATTATACCGGATATCACCAATACTTCTCTCTACCAGTTTTACTTCTATCAGACACCCCAAGTACTATCCGAAGACTTCTGCTCCCCATCTTTTATCTTTATTTCCTTTTTCTTTTCTTTTAACTGGACCATGCTTACAGCCATATCATTCTTTACACACTCACACTGAACAGTTTTCTTAAACAAGCCACGATGTAACGACCTAGATTTCAAAAGTCGTATGATGGCGGAAACATCATACAACACTAAGTCATTACTAACATAAAACTTAAACTTTCAAGAAAACAAAATACTTTATTAAGCCAAAAGTTTACAAGGTTCTCAAACGGATCAT
>CAOJCR013211851.1:0-10041 GCA_948330485.1 Euphorbia neoarborescens | reverse complement strand
CTTTTCACACTAGATATCAGTTGGTAAGGGATAAATATGAGAACAACTACCAGGACGGATTGTCTTCAGGAGAAGCTACTTAGATGTCTTAATTAGGGGCTACCATAGTTTGCTAGAATCCACTGGTAGTCTATGGGCCCTCGGCCTGCTGCCAACATAAAGACAGTCCTAAAGGATCTTGAGAATAGACCATTTACTTCGGATACATCAGTTTGTAAAACGGATGAACTAAAATTTGGAATATTTAATTAGTAGGTTTACATAATGTAATCGATTGATTAATTGATTAATTGAATTAATCGAGTCACATAATGTAAATAATTAATCAAATGATCATATTATAATTTTGATTTATTTAATTTATTATGGGGTTGATTTGATTATATCAAACTATAGTTAAATTAATTAACCCTTTTGCCATAGAGGCAAAATGGGAATTAAAATATTATATATGCCAAAATTTATTTATTGACTCAATATGTTAATATTTGAGGCAGTGAATTTTAATTGGCATATTAAAATTTTACCGGTCAAGATATTAACTGGTTTGACCTATTCAGTTAACAAGAAGGCGGTTGGACTGAACTAGTTGGACCAGGTGGTTAAGGTTTCTCATATGACTATATAACCATCATATTCTCTTTTAGGGTTAGAAGAGAGGCACGAATTTCTCTATAGAAATAGAGAGAAAATACAGAAAATTCCTAGGGTTTGGAATTTCGGTACGACTTTGTTGTCCCGAGTTCAATAATCATCCATCAGAACTTCGCTAGCACGAGTCCGAATCAAGTGTGGTCTCGCATCTGAGTTTGGAGGGATTCTCAATTGGATTCTGCAGTAGTCTCTAGAGAAGATGAAACCCGTAAGGATCACATTTTTTTATGCTTTCTTCCCAGTTTGTTTCAATGGAAAATTAATTTAGATTGAAACATGGTGATAACGGTCTGGGCACAGACACCAGAATTTTTTATTTAGAAAATCCATGACCATTATACGATTCTCGGTGTTCACCATGCCCCAACAGTGGTATCAGAGCTAGGTTCGCAGGCTTGATTCCAATCCGAACTAATTTAGATAGAAATTGTGTTACTGATGTTTCGAGTTTTAGATTTTTTTTTCTTGAATTTTTTTGGTTGTTTGAGATGCATGTTTTTTCTGTTTGTTTTAATTAAAAAATTAATTACAGTACTGTTCACCGTAAATAGTAATCTACGATTACTGTTCACATGAACAGTAATGCAGTTACTGTTCATATAAACAGTAACTACACAGATTACTATTCACATAAACAGTACTCTTCACATGAACAGTAATCTGTGCACTTACTATTTACATGAACAATAACTGTATGAATAGTAACAGATGGACATGACTATTTTGTTTTGTGGGTCTCGAGTTTTAGGTTGGTCCAACGTACATTTGTTTGTTTTAGGTAATTTTATGTATGTAAATTACAGGTGGATTGCATATCATATTATGATTGTATTTTGCAGCAGTCTCTAAAAGAGGAAAAACCCATAAGGATCGCATTTATTTTTTATACTTTCTTCCCGGTTTATTTCTGTGGTAAATTAATTAGGATTGAAATACGGCGATAATGGTCTGAGCATGGACACGAGAATTTTTTTATGTTTGTTTCTGTGGTAAATTAATTAGGATTGAAATATGGCAATAATGGTCCAAGCACGGACAAGAGAATTTTTTGTTCGGAAATTCTGCAGTTGTTATGCGATTCTCGAGGTTCACCGTACCCCACCAGGTACTTCTATATTTGTATTTCACTGAGGAAGCCTTATAGCGAATCACCGCAATAATAAGAGCATATGATGATGGCAAACACTCGGTATTGGGTACTTTCAAAGCTGAAGTAGAAGTATAGGGATCAAATTCACAGTGGTCTTCACTTGTTTGACATTTCGGTGAAATTTCACCAGCTTTTGGGGATGCCATTTTCCATACTTTGGGTGGAGTCCCTTCCACCTTAAATCAAAAGGTGAAAACACTGTTAATAGATGAATTGTGAGTACTGAAGGAGATGAACCTTCAGCGCTTGCGGCTGTAGGATCATTTAAGGTACCTATGAATGGGTTTTCGGTAGATATGATAAACAAGGGAGGCCTCACTTAGTACCATAATGGCTAAGTAAGTATATAGCCCGACACAAGTACGAGGAAGGGAAGGTACTTGGTAGGAACTTAAGGAATCACAGGGTTAATTGATTATCAAGTGTAGAAGGACACCAAAGGTTCAGGTTACAAGTGTATGGGGCAAATGAACCTCAAAAATAAGAAAGCAGATATGGTTGCCATCTTAATAAGGGGTAAAGAAGGGATGTTTTATGGAAGTGTTGAGATGATTGACTGTACAAGCTCATGGTACCCGGGTTTGAAAATTTCAATGATATAGTGGACTTCTACTAACACATGAATGGGTATGGGGTCAACATGTTGAAGGAATAAACACCCGTGGAAATCAAAAAAGAATCTTCTATTGTCTAAAAGATAGAAGAAGCTCTGGAAATGCTTGGTAATTGGTCACTATCAGAAGGGGGTAAACAAAAGTATCTGCAGCAACGTCATAGAAGTTTTAAAAAACCTATCAGGTTTTGATCCAGCTGTAGGAACAGAACCAACTGAAGAATGCAATACGAAATAATCTTCTATAAGAACTGACTAAGACCCTCCACCTATAGAGGATGATCAATTTTATGTTATAGATGTAGCTTTAATTTTGAATTTGAATAATGTAGCCCATATGGCATTGAATGAAATAAAATCTCAATTTGCTTACTTGTGTGTTGTTTTTCTTTATGGCATTGCACATACATTTGAACATTCCTTTCATTTTTTTAGCATCCATGACACTACATTGCATGAAATTAATTTGGGAACACAAGATGAATTTAAAATGGTAAGCATGTCAAATAGACTAATTACAAAGGAAAGAGAATATATCACAGTAGTTCTGCAAAAACATACAAAGACTTTCACATTGACCTATAAATAGAAATAGTTACAGCCTGGGTTTCTTGAGGTTGTGGAATATCCAAAATGGTTAGCAAATGTGGTACCTATGACGAAAAAGGATAGAAAAGTAGTGGTTTATGTAGACTTTAGGGATTTCAATAAGGCCTCTCCTAAAGAAGGCTTCTTGTTGCCTCACATTGATGTGTTACTAGATACTGCAGCCACAATAAAAATGTTCTCATTTGTCGATGGTTTCTCGGGCTATAATCAGATCAAAATGAGTAAAAAAGTCATGGTAAAGACTACTTTTATAATAGAATAGGGTAGTTATTGTTACAAAGTTATTCCTTTCGGGCTTAACAATGATTGGGAAACCTACCAAAGGGCATTCACAATGCTACTAAATGATATAATCCATAAGCAAATAGAGGTATATCTGGACGACATGCTCATCAAGTCTCTAACAAGAGAAAGTCATGTTAAGATTCTAGAAAGGTTCCTGACATTGGTAGAGCAGTTCAACCTGAGGTTGAATTCTAAGAAATGTGCATTTAGGGTCACTTACATGTGATTAGAAAAAGGGGCATTGAGGTAGATCTAGATAAGGTGAAATCCATAAGGGTCATGACTACTCCCAAGATGGAAAAGGAGATAAGACAATTTTTATGGTCTTTCCAATATATCAATAGTTTCATTGCAAGACTAATACCCGTTTGAGAGCCAATATTCAAACCACTCAAAAAGTACAAACCAAAGGAGTGGAATGACCAATGCCAATTTTCCTTCAATAAAATCATAGCCTATCTCTTAAACTCACCAATCCTAAAACCACCCTAACCTAAGAAACCTTTGACCTTGTACCTAGCCATTGAAACCACATCCATTAGGGTAATGCTACTCTAGGAAAATGATAATAAGCGAGATTTCCCTATCAATTACCATAGCAAAAGCCTTTTGTAGTATGAGACTTGGTATTCTTTAGTTGAAAGAACTTGTACAGAATTGGTATAGGTTTCTAAGAAGTTAAGGCACTATTTCCAGTCCTACAAGGTGATCGTGGTGACAAAGGAAAATTTGATCAAATACTTGTATTCAGCTCCCACCTTTGTAGGAAATTTATCCAAGTGGATGCTCCTATTATCGGAGTTCAACATTAAGTATCAAGGTTAGAAGGTGATAAAGGGGAGAGTATGGTAGAGTTTCTAATCAGAGATCCGATGGACACAACAGCCGAGATAAGCCTAGAATTCCCAAATGAATAGAGGACTTCTATGGATGCAGTGAATCCCCAGTAGGTTATGTTCTTTAATGGAGCTATAAATAACAAAGGTGCTAGATTAGGGGTCAATATTCACACATAAAATGGAGATGTCATACCCCACCCTAAAAGCTATAGTTCTGCATCACCAATAATGGAGCTGAATATGAACTACGCCTCTTTGGTATGGATACTCTGATTCAGTTGGTAGCATATAATGTAGTCATCACCAGCGACTCTATATTATTTAAATGCTAAGTTATCGAGGAATGGGAATTGAGAGAAGAATCTATCAGGCCTTATTTAGAAGCTATTAAAGAAGTGAGTCATGGCCTTATTTTGAAATTTCCTAAGCATGTGAACCTACTGTAGATAACAAGCTATACTTTCATGATATAATGGAGTATTTGAACAAAAGATATTTCCCTACAGATAGAGACTCTTTAGGCTAAGCTACTCTCAAGAACATAGTAGTCTAGTTTACACTTTCGAATGGCCAGTTGTATAAGCATGTGGCCAAGGGTCGCCTTTTGAAATGTCTACCAGAAGAAGAAACAAAGCTGGTGATTCAGTAGATGCACTCTAGGTCATGCAGGCTACATATGAATGGGGTACCACTAGTAAAGAAGATCCAATAGTAGGGTCATCTCTTGTTAATAATGTGGTTTGATTGTATAGTAGAAGTGAGGATGTGCCATTAATGCCAAATATACGAGGATATTTTACATCTCCCTCCCATAGAATTTCACAATCATTCCACTTCTAAGCCTTTCTCCACCTGAGGCATTGAAATTATTGGGGAGATCCAGCCATTGGCCTCCAATGGTTATAAATTTATAGTATTAGACGTGGATTATTTCTCAAAAAGGGTGGAAGTTGCATCCTACATCATTATCATTGCTAGGAATATGGCTAAGTTCATTGAAAGCCATATTTTCTCCATATACAGAATTCCCTATCATGTGGTGACTGATAACAGAGATCAATTCCAAGGGGAGATGGCAGCCTCATTGGCAAGGATGGAATTGAACACTATCGGTTTTCACCTTAACTTTGAGCCCTACAGTTTAAATCCTACCCAATCTCTATTTCTTCCGGATTTGGCATGATTACTTCTTATTTAAGAGATGAGCTACATGACTCATCCTTGAGCCACACGATTCATCTTTCGGTCTCCTTATTTCTATAAATTGGGGCCTTTTTTCAATTTAAGGTGTCCAAAATTTGAGAAGGAAAATCGCTCTGCTGAAAGTAACACTCAATAAGCCCAAAATCCTTCCTTCTCCTAGCTTTTTGATTCTTGAAGCAACTCAGATTCAAGTTTAAAGCAATTTGGAATTGCTCTGTTAACATAATTCTAAAGAAACAAAATTTCCTTTTTATTTATTCATTTATTTTATATGTTTAATTGTTGTTTGTTTATGACTAAAGTTTTCATTTACATTTAATACCTCTCTCTAATCGCATCTCTTTCTAATTGTTTATTTTTCCTAGATCTAGAAATCAATTTGGTGATCCCATTAAGACGTAAATAATTGGTATAATTTATTAATAATTATATACCTTACTTTAATATCTTGGGGGAATTATTAAATCATTAATTTTTGTCATTCTTTTGTAATTGATAGGGATAAATGATGGCATTTTGATAAATCTTTGATCAAAGGGACATGATTAAATCCCAAATTTGCTTAAATTTAAATTTCAACTATTCCTGTTTTAATCAAAAGAGATGAATAATGGAATTTTGATGAATCTTTGATAAAAATGACAAAATAAAATCTCAAATTCTTATTCCCGGACTACAAGAAAAATTACATTTTGCAAAGGAAATTTTGCAAAAGATTCTTTTCCTTTACAAATTTATCATTATGTAAAGGAATTTGCAAAGGAATGTATTTCCCTTATAGATTTATGAAAAATAAATTAGATCCATTAATTTATAAAAGAACTTGCAAAGGATTTGAAATTCCATTGCAGTTTTTTGGAGGGAAGTTTTAGCGAAAAAAGTTGCAACAAAATCTGTAAGAAAAGTAAAATTTCCGTTGCAGATTTTGGAAATTATTATTTACAACTAAATAAAAAAAAGAAAAAGAAAAGAAAAAAAATCCACCAAAGAAGAGAAAAAAGACAAAAGAAAAAGAAAAAGAGAAAGAAGAATAAGGAAACGTAACCTAAAACCTAAACTTTGTCAACAGCATCACCCAAACTTTACCCTATAACTAGAGAACTAGAGCAATAAGAACATAAGACTCAGAACAAATCAATCTAGTTCATATTTGATTAAGAAAAAGATTCAAAAATCCCTAAAACTTCAGTGAATCGATGCCCTTTCTAATACGAAAATCAATGAAGAGTGAGCTGTTGAGGAGTTTTTTATCAAGAAAAAGATTCAAAATAAAAGACCAAAGAGTGAATCAGTGGAGATCAAAGAATGGAGATTCGGGGTCGATAGAGCCATGGTTCGTGATTGAAAGCAGTTCAGAGCCGGTGCTGTGGCTGGAAATTGACAGAGTAAAGGTAACAAATAATACTCCTTAAAACTTTGAAGTGCTCTGTGATTTGTTTATGAATGGTTGCCGTTTGAATCCTTTTTGTTCTTCTTATCTCTTCTGTTTGCATTCTGGTTTTCTGCTTTAACTGCTGTTTTGGTTTTGAAAACGTACTTCCTTTTATCCATATGAATTTATACATCTGTTTTTTGTTTTCTATTCTTGCAATTTTCATCCTTTATTTTTATGTTTTATCGGGTACGTGATACTGTTCTCAAATTATATCATCTTTTGTCTTAGTTTAATCCTGTTTTGAGTTGCTTTTTTTTGGATAAACTAATTTGAATTCAGTTCTGTTTGTTGCGTCTCTTGCTATATTGCCTTTTAATAGTTTCATGTTAAACGGTTTGATAGCTTACAAATTCAAGAATGTTGTCTCTTATCATTTTGAATCACCGTCTGCCTTTTTTTTAGTCTAAACCTCACAAATTTCAAAATCAATTTCATATGTGAAGTTTCACTTCACCATCTTATTGTTATTACTCACTGTGTATTCTCAATATTGATTTGTTCCGAGTCTTACATTCTGATTGCTCTTATTTCCATATGTTCTTCAAATTTTGTTTCACATTTAAGTTTTATTTCTCTAGTTCTCAGTCCATTTTCAGAACGATGGTTCATTGCCGCCACCACTCAGCTATCGCTCAATGCTAATGGAATCACCTGGCTGATAGATTTCGCTAAGAGTTCCACAAAAGCTACTTCTCATTTTTTTATTGTGTGTGAAGCAGTTGATACCTTTCTCATAACAATATTTATATTGTACCATGATATTGTCTTGCTGTTTGTATGAGCTCGACTGCTGATAATGAAATCATGATCAAACTAAAGTACAGGCATTAGCTATGCACAAGACCACTAAGATGCAAATCCCATTTAGGTGAATGAAAGTGTGTCCACTATATTATCCAGATTATGATTTCCTTTGGACATATTGAGAATTTCAAGGTCTATGTGAATTCATGGTTAGAGTCAAGCAAGGTACTATGACACTTTACCACGAGCTATTTACTCTATCATTTCTGGATCATGAAACATACCTATTTAGCCAGCTCTATTGCGCTGCTTAATTATCACTGCTTTTTTTTACCACGTCATTTGATGTGAAATTACCAATCTTGATATATAAATTTGCACTTACCAAATGTATAGGCATATACTGCTTATACGAATGGTAATTTGCTGTTGAACAAGACCGAAATTGGGACACTGCGTTGAAGAATTTTATAAGTGCTAGGTACGTTCTTCTCTTCTTCAGTATGTGTAACACCCCAGATTTTGTTTATGACTTTTGCTTATGATTTCAATGTTTTTTTTTAAATTCAAATAATATGTGGGTTGATATTATTTAGTTGTTTGTTATTTATTTATTTATATGGTTGATTATGGTATGAGGTTTATATCTTAAATCATCTTGGGCTATTTTCCGGATTTTTAAGCTTAATTGTAGACCTCTTAAGCCCAAATTTTCGAAAAACCCTAGCCCTAATCTCCTCCCTAATTTTGGCTAAACCCATCTTTAAACCCCAATTCCCTTACTTCTTCCCTATTTAAAGATCAAACCCTACCCCCTATTCTCTCAATTGCAATTTTTGGCCATCACCTTGTAGAGAGAGAGAGGAGTGATTTCTTTTGTTGAGTGATATTCTGATAAGTTTTTAGCTGCCATTGTTCATCCTTAGAGCATTATATCTTCTTTCAGATTCTCTTTACTGATTTAAGAACATATTATCTTCATTCTATCGAGGTAAATTATCTCTTTCTCTTCCCTCTTTTTCGGCCTATTCTTATTAAGAAGAAATTCTGAATGGTTCTTGCTTGTTCTTTGAATTCCGTTATTGTTGTTGTTCGTTTTTGAGTGTGCTAATCGGCCCCGGTGGAGGGTATTATCAATTCTATTTCCTTGGAGCTTTGTATTGGGCGTTTCTATCTTCTTATTCTCGAATTTTTCCTTTTTTCTATCTTTGGATTTAAGCATTCGAGGTAGCTATCACACCCTACATTTATATTCAAGAGTTTGATTGAGAATGCATGACTAGGGTTTTATGTTAAATGGATGATTTGTATTTTATTTGTTTACGGTTTGGCTGGAAATTGGTATTGATTATGTTTTTTATATGTTTTGCACTTCAATGGATGGATTTCTTCTTGTATAATTCGAATTTTGGGGCTTATGAATGCCAAATCATTGTTTCTTGCATTCTGTCAAATTTTCAGACTGTACTGTTTTCAATATTTTTGGGTTATCTTCAAAAATATGGCTTGTATTTGAGTCATTACGAATCCTGGTGATTTTAAGAGATGAGGTTAAAAATCTTTAGTTTTGAGTCTTGTAAATTCTTGTGTTTCTCCTATTCAAAATTGCTGTTGAAATCGGGACTCGAATCAGTTACCAGTTTTGAACGACCTTCTGTTATTGGTGGTTTTCTCTCAAGTTACAATTTTGTTTTTAATGATTCTTGATTCTTTGGATTTCTAAGCCCTAGCTTCAAATTTCTTTAGAAGAAGGTTTTGTCAACATCGCAAGTCTTCCTTTCCGAATTTTCAGTCGAAGTTGTGTTATGATCCTATCTTCAATAGAGGTTTCAGTCTGGAACTACCTTCACTATGTTTATTTTTTCTTTTTCTGTGTAATTTGGATTTTGTTGATTCCAATTCCTGTGATTTTATAAGACATAAGGCTATAACTTTGATTTATAACGTTTTGTAAAATAATGTGTTTTTCATGCTCGAATATTTTGTGTAAGTTGACCAATGAATTCTGTTACTGGGAGAATTCCAGACTGCATGTGTTTCAGTATTCGTACGATTTCTCCTTCTGTGTAACTCGGTTTTGAATGATTCCAACTCGTGTTGATTTCTAAGACCTAGGAATACAATTATTATTTATAGATTGTGGTCAAATTTGGAGTCCTTGGTTTTCAAACATATTGCTAAATTCTAGTTACGATTTCTGTATTTCTAATAGTTCCAAACTATATGTCTTCCGATATTTTCAAGTTCTCTTCTTTTGTATAATTTGAAATTGAGTGATTCCAAGTTGTGTTGATTTCTAAAACATAGGGCTACAACTCTCTTGTTTTGAGTTTTTCCAAATTATGTGTTCTTAGAGTCCAAAATTACAGTGGAACTCGAACTATATTATCTGTTTCTGGGTAGAAAACATGCTGACCTAGGTGTATTTAAAAATGCATAACTTTTCGTGTATAAGTCCGAATTGAGTAATTTCGATTTCCTAGTTAATTTCACATATAGAAGAAAGCCC
>CAOJCR013210785.1:0-11811 GCA_948330485.1 Euphorbia neoarborescens | reverse complement strand
ATTTAGATTAAATTTTATAAATATGTATTATTTGTTAAATATATGTTATTTATTTAATTTGGTGTAAAATTATTGTTATTTCGGTTATTTCGGTATTTAACCGAACCGAACCGAAATAATTCGGTTCGGTTCGGTTCGGTTCGGTTAGATTTGTTATTTGGTTCAATTTGGTTGATAATTTTTTTATAATTCGGTATTCGGTTAATTCGGTTCGGTTCGGTTCGGTTCGGTTTGAACCGAATGCACACCCCTAACTGCCATGATGATGATATAATTCAATTAGGGTTTTAGTTTCAAAGGAGTTTGAAATTGGGAATTAATTGGTGATTAATTTGATTAATATTGATATTGTTTCAATTATAATAAATTGAATTAAAATAAAAAAATAAATTGTTTATTGCGGCTGACGCGTCGGAAATTTGATTTTCAGCGGCCATGGCAGCCGCCGTTGCTGCCGGCGGTAGCCGCATGTGGTTGTTGTAACAGCCACAACGGCTGCTGCTGGGCAGCAGTAGCGACTACTGCCCTAGAGGCAACTGCGCAGCGGTAGCAGAAGCTGCCGCCCTGCAGCGTCGGTCGCTGCACCGGCATCCCTCCGGCCACCGCGCAGTGACTATGACGTGTCCCGATTTTTTACGACACCCTGTTTTATTTTAATTTAAGTTAGGTTTTGGGTATTTTATGAGATAAAATATGGTATACCCAAAATCATTTTGTAATTCCCATAAAGCCTAAACTTGAATTATATGGTTTTATATTGCTTTGATGCATGTTGTTTATGGTATGGTTTTAGACCTTATGGATGGTTTCTTTTATTTTGTTTTGGTTTGGAAAATATGGTCTGCGAACCGTTTGTATTTTTGTAATTTATTTTACTAGAAAATTGTATAGGATGCAATTTTGTAAAATGTAATTTTATTTTACTAAAAAAATTGTATAGGATGCAATTCCTGTAAATGTAAAATTTTGAGCAATGGAGAAGAAACCATATCTGGAGGTGCGAAGATGCCGGTTCATAAAAATGAACGCTACCACCTAGGTTTGACTTATTGATTTTCATATTGGCCTATGAAAATAAATCTAGTTTAAACCATACCATAACAAAGTAATGATTGAGTCATATGTTGTTATTTATATGTATGCCATGTGATGCCATGATTAAATAATTGCATAAATTGTATGTTTGCCATGCAAAATTATATAAGATACAATTTAATCACAAGATTTAAATGAACCCTATAAACTTGAGAAGTTTAATAAAATGCCACCAATTATGAAAAATGCTTATCAAGTACTATGTTAGTGTCATTGTAGTTGTCCAAAGCGGATACATATGACATTACCTTAGTGAAGCAATTATATGAGAAATGGTGATTCTCATTGCAATTTATCATTATTTAAAATGGGTTAATCAAAATGGTGTTTGAGCCCAAGGCAAGATGAGATGAGTAACATATTAATAAAATGATATAAGATATCAAACATCTCATAACTAAAGAGTTGTATAAAGATGTAATTGACAAAAGTTGTCTACCGAAATTATAATTAGATACAATGACATGCCAAAGCTGTATTGTGTCTAAATATGAATTTTGGATCTTTTACCCACTTAAATAATTTTTAAAGGTTTTATAATTTTAGTGGGAGTTTAATCTTATGTAATTTTGTTTTGCATATTTTGTTGTAGATCAAATGACAAATTCAAATAATCAAGGTTCTATTCGATCCATCCTTGAGAAGGAAAAGTTAAATGGAACGAATTACCTTAACTGGTTTTGAAACTTGAGAATTGTTCTCAAGCAAGAAACGAAACTATATGTTCTGGATGGCCCATTGCCCAGTAATCCTCCACCAGCAAATGCATCAAGGGCTAAATACAGGAACATGATAGTAAGCATAATAGTGAGCATGGGAAATATTTACCTGGATGTGGAGTCGTCGAGGCTTGATCCACTGGGGAATTACTTGCTAGTGCTACGAATTTTAAAGTCTGCTGGGGATCCAGAAGCTTGCTATAACGTAGATCATCAAAAGTCCGAGCAACCTGCTAAACATTCCTGAAGATTCCTACCCCTAGACTTTCTTTTCAAAGAAGTAAAAGCATAGCTAGTTTTCGTTTCTTGATCGATGAATTTTGAAACAAAACTTTTTGCCCCTTCGATCAAAAAATGAAAAAAATGCATGATTGCGTGAATGCAATGCACGACCATATGAGCATGATGCGTGTATGAAGTATAATGTATGAAGTCCCTGAATAGAGTTAAAGAGGCTGCCTGAATAGGTGGAAGATGATTAAAAGATTGCCTATATAGGCGGAAAGTGTCTAAATACTGCCTGAATAGGCGAAAAACATCTAAAAGACTACCTGAATAGGCAAGAGACGTCTAGGAGACTACCTGAATAGGCAAGAGATGTCTTAAGAGACTATCTGAATAGGCAAGAGATATCTAGGGGACTACTTGATTAGGCAAGAGATGTCTGAGAGACTATCTGAAGAGGCAAAAGTTGCCTATGCTTATATGACTATCATATGCTATTTATGCGTGAGTGTAAATGCATGGTGAGCGGTATTGCTCATTCATGGGAACTGTGAGTACGGCACATTGAAGTGCACAGAAAGTGAATGACAACACATTCTGAACGGCATCGCTCGTTCGCAGTATTATATGTACGGCATATTGAAGTGCGTGGAAAGTGAATAACAACACATTCTGAACGGTATCGTTCGTTCACGGTATCGCGTCTACGACACATTGAAGTGCATGGAAAGTGAATGACAACACATTTTGAATGGCATCACTCGTTCGCGGTATCACGTGTACGACACATTGAAGTGCATGGAAAGTGAATGACAACATATTCTGAACGGCATCACTCGTTCGCAGTATCACGTGTACGGCATATTGAAGTGCATGGAAATTGAACTGTATCACTCATTCATAGTATCGCATATGCGGCACATTAAAGTACGTAAAGAGTGAATGGTATCGCTCGTTCATGGTATCGTGTATATGGATATGAAGTGCTTGACACTGTATATCATAAAAGGTGAATGATATCGCTCGTTCGCGGTATCGTACATATGGCACATTGGAGTGCATGATGACAATGTGCTTTGAACGGTTTCACTCGTTCACAGACTCACGTATACGGATATGAGGTGCTCAACACCATATATTATGAAAGACGAATGGTCTTGTTCGTTCGCGGTATCGCGTGTATGATACTCGAAGTGTGTGAAGGCATGTGTGATCATGTTAGGTGTGATGCATGTTATGTATACTCGTTATATGTTGGTATGTGAAGATGTTCGTCTAGAGTTATCCATCAAGTGGCATTGTGGTCGACTGGGAGAGATGCACAGCCCCAATGGCTGAAATTGAGGACCCGAGTCTTCTGGACCGCTTTTAAAATTGTTCTTCTATTGAGGGTTGCCCCTAATATGATAACGATTATTCAAAATGCTCTAATTTTTGTCTGGACCGCCAGGGGTTACCTAGTTTTTACCCCAGCGAGCCGCTCTAAATTTTCACCGAAGCAACGGGATGTCCCGGTTTTCACTTCAACGAGCGTAGCGTCCTAACTTTTTTACTAAAGCTCCATTTTATGGTTTTCACTTCAGTGGACTCCTTTTTTATGAACAATGATGTAACTGGATAGAAAGCAAGCGAACATGTAATTCTGAAGAGGTATCAGAATAAATGATGTGCTCAATCATGCATAACAGGCTTTTGAATGCTTCATTTAAATGGATGTTTTAAAATTGATGTATTTGTTCATTCATACAAACAATCATTACAACATATTTAGCTAACATATCAACCTATTGATGAAATAAATGTGGGAACGGATGGCAAAGTGGTATCCATCTTGAAGAACCATACTTCCTCATCTTCTATTCTGGCTGCAGATGCCTCAGACATAGTATCTCTTCAAGCGATCCAGGTTGACTGGCTGAACAAAATCATTTTTGTCCATGTCCATCAGCTTAATGGCTCCTTTTCGCAGAATCTTCTTGATAGCGTTCGAGCCTTCCCAAGTCAGTTTGAACTTACCCCTCGGATCTGTATGAGTCAGCTTAACTTGCTTGAGGACCAGATCCCCAACTTTGAGCAGCTGGCTCTGGGTTATGACTTTTGCATTGTAGGATTTGGCCATATGCAGTTGATACATCTGTAGGTGACTCAGGGCCTTCAACTACTTTTAATCAATCAATGCTAGCTGTTTGTATCTGGCTTTGGCCTATTCTGCTTCAAGTAGCCATGCCTCCAAGGCAATCCTTAATGATCTGATCTCAGTCTCGACCGACAATACCGCTTCCATTCCATACAGCAGGGAGTAAGGCGTTTCACCCATGGGGGTTCTCACACTCGTTATGCACCCCCATAACGTGAGAGGCAGCTTCTCTGCCTAATCTCAGTATGTTTCTGTCATCTTGGCTAGAATCTTCTTCAATAACTTATTGGCTGCCTCCACCGTACCATTTGTTTATGGCCGGTAGGGAGATGATCTGTGGTGTTCAATACCCATGCCCTATAGAAACTGTGTCGTTACTTCCTGAAATTGTACCCCGCTGTCAGTAACTATGTGGTGGGGGATGCCGTATCTGGAAAAGATGTTCTTCTCAATGAACTTAGCCATATTCTTAGTGGTTATTTCCTTGAATGATTCAGCCTCTACCCACTTAGAAAAGTAGTCAATTGCCACTACAATGAACCAATGACCAATTGATGTCGGTGGCCCTATCTCTCCAATAATGTCAGTCCCCCATACTGTAAAGGGCTAAGGGGTAGCCAGATTCTGAAGTTCAATTGGTGGGAGATGAATGAGATCCCCGTAGAACTGACATTCGTGACACTTCTTTACTTCGTTCATACAGTCAGCTTGCAGAGTGAGCTAGAAGTAACCCTGTCTCAGGATCTTCTTTGCTAGAGCTAGGTCGTTCATATGCGGGCCACACACTCCGTTATATACTTGTTCCATGACGTGTTTTGCTTCCTCTTCTGATAAACATCCTAGGAGTAGCCTGTTTGCTGTCTTCTTAAACAATTGCCCCTCGTACAGTCTGAACTGAGCGACTAGCTTCTATAGAGAAATTCTTTCTGATAATGTAGATCCTTCTGGAAACTGCCCAGATTGTAGGAACTATATAATGTCTGAATACCATGGAACTTCATCTGTTGCCATTACCAGTTCTGCTGGCTTCTGGTAGGATGGTGCCTTAGAGCTTTCCAAGATGAGAGGCCAAATGGGTTGTGCCAGGGGTCCTTCCCACATTGAAGATAGAGTTTCCAGAGCGTCTGCCATCTGATTCTCTTCTCTGGGGACATATCTAAACTTGCAATAACTGAAAGTATCTGCCTTTTCTTGAACTGCTGCAAGGTAAGGCCAAAGAGTTTCTTTTTTATCTCCCAATATCCACAAGCTTGTCAGATGACTAGAGCTGAATCCCCGATTACTAGAGCTTCTCGTGCCCCCAAAGTAAGAAGAGAATATAATTCAAATAGACATGCCTCATATTCTGCCCCATTATTTGTCACAAAGAATTCCAGTTGCTTCGAAAATGGAATGACATCATTCTGAGGAGTCACAATGATTACCCCGAGTTCGGTGCCCCTTCCATTTACCGCACCTTCGAAGAACATTGTCCAATTCTCTGGTTTTGCTTCTACTACTACCAGCTATTCATTTGGGAACTTTAGATCTTCCATATAGTCTGAGTCTAAAGGTTGATTAGCCAGGAATTCTGCAATCGCCCTTCCTTTGATTACTTTCTTCGTTACGTACTCCACATCAAACTATGACAGTAGTAGTAACCACTTGATAACTTTCTGGTAAGAACTGGGGTTTGATAGAGATACTGCATGGGGTCCATTTTAGCTACTGCTTGTATCGTGTAAGACTGGAAATAGTGGCAGAGCTTCTTAGTCAGCCACACCATCGTAGCACAAGTTTTTTCCACAATGGTGTACTTAACCTCGTACTCCAGTAGCTTTCTGCTCAAATAATAGATCGGGTACTCTCTCTTGTCATCCCCTTCCTGGACAAGCATGGCCCTGACGGCTACGTCTTCAATGGCCAGATATAGAATTAAGGGTTTTTCGGGTGTCGGAGGTCTCAAAACTGGCAGATTCAGTAGATACTCCTTGATTCTGTCAAAAGCGATCCGACACTGATCATTCCATACCACTGGCTATTTTTTTGTAAGGAGCTCAAAGATGGGCTCGCAGACAGTAGTCAACCTGGAGATGAAACTGCTGACGTACTGTAGTGATCCCAAGAACGACTGTGCCTCCTTCTCTATCTTTGGGGCAGGCATGTCTCTGATAGCTCTGATCTTGTCTGGATCCATTTCAATTCCCCTCTGGCTAACAATGTTCCCTAGCAGCTTCCCAAAAATTACCCCAAACACATACTTCTTTGGATTAAGTCTGAGGTTGTACCTCTCGATTCTGGTCATAAATCTATCTAGTACCGCCAGATGGTATTCTCTGTCATCTGCCTTGACCAGTATGTCATCGACATACACCTCAACTTCTTTATAGATCATGTCGTGAAGCAGTGTGGCACAACCCTCTGATATGTAGCTCCGGTGCTCTTCAACCTGAATGGCATAACCTGGTAGTAGTATGTGCCCCACTCCGTGATGATGGCTATTTTAACTTTATCAATTGCATTCATGAGGACCTGGTTGTACCCTAAAAACCCGTCCATGAATGAGTACATGGATACCCGTGCAGCACTATCAACCAGGACGTCAATGTGTGGCACTGGAAAATCATCCTTGGGAGATGCTTTGTTCAGATCACGGTAGTCAACACATATCCTGACCCTTCCATCTTTCTTTGCTACCAGGACAATGTTGGCCAACCTTTTAAGATAGTCAACCACTTCTAAAAAAAATTCCTGAATCTGCTTGGACACTTCTTCTTTAACTTTCTTAGCCCATTCTGGTCTCATCCACCTTAGGTTCTGTTTGACTGGCTTCATCCTGGGATCGATCGGGATTCTATGCTCTGTTATGCTCCTGTCGACCCCAAGCATGTCCTCATAAGTCCAGGCGAATGCCCCCATATATCTTTGAAGTACTTGAACCAGCTCCCTTCGTTCTGTTGGAGAGAGGTCTTTCGCAATGGATACCATCTTTGGGTCATCATCTATTTCCAAATTTATTTCATGCAATGGGGTGTCATGTATGCCAAAGACATTGAATGAATGTTTGTATGCATGCACAGAGCCATTGGGGAAAACATCGCACAAATAAGCAAAGTTCGATTCAATTTCATTAAAAGCCTCAAAGGCGCAATTGTTCACATCAAAGATAGAAGATAAAGATACAATAAAATTTTCCTCCTCCATAGGTGGATGGGCATCAGCAGTAGATCCTTTAGTAGCACCTTCAGTGGCTTCTTCAACTTCAGCAACATTGGAGAGGACTTCAATCTCTCCAGCAGTAGCCTTCCCCTTTTCCAGCATTTTCTGCAACTCTTTCATCGCTTTCTCAAGGGCACAAACTCGCCCTTTCTTATATGTGATCTTACTGGAGTGAATAGAGAGCTTTTCCTTCATCAGTATCGCCAGCTCTTAGGATAGCTTTTCAATAGCCTCATCTTTAGCTAGGCTGATAACTTCTTTGTCTTTACCGCTAGTGGTTTTTGCCTTCTTCTGAGCTTTATCACCATCAAGCTCTCAGATTACTATGCCCTTCTGCTTCTGGATTTTCCCCACTGTCGGAGCTTTGGGAATTCTTTTAGAGTAGAGTGTCTTCAAAACCGGGCCCTTTCCATGGCCAGCAAGATCCACAATATCAAAAAATATTTCAAACCCGGGAATCCTCTTCCCTTTAAAGTCAATAGGCTCAGGACGCCCACTGAAAGGTTGTTCGACAGCTCTGACAAAGGTATTACCGGAACTTCCTGTCCGCAGGCCAGAGCTAGAGGATTCGATATATCCAAGGACATTGGGCTTGACTTTGCCCGCCTTGATGTTGAACTTGGATATTCCTTATGCGTTTGCTCCCAATCCTTTCCCGGGATAAAAATCATTCCTTACCATATAATGATATACCTACATGGGGAATATCAGGAGAGGCTCTTCTCCTTCATATACAATGGCTACCTGAAAGCCGGTCATGGGTTGTTTGACTGTACTGAGAAATGCTACCACTGATTGCTGATCTGCCTCTAAGGTCACAATTCTACCCCTGATGGGTACCTGCACTTTCTGGTAGAGGGTTGAAGGAACACCTCTAAGTGGATCGAACCATGGCCGGCCTAATAGAAGAGAGTAAGTAAACGTCATGTCTATAACAGTGAATTCCACCTTGGAGCTGATTTCTCTCGCCTCTACATCAGCTTTAAAGGTTCCCAGAACTTGCCTTCTCCAATCATCATAGGCCCTTATTACAGTGTTAAACTGGGATAAAGCTTCTACAGATAACCCCAAGCAGGGGAGGACCAAAGCTGGGAAAATATTCAGTGTTGAGCCATCGTCCACCATGACGTATGGCATAAGACAATCCATAATTCTTACCCTCAGATACAGTGGCTTATTATTGTGAATGCCCTCAGGCGGTAAATCAGATTCATCAAAAGTAATTACTGCTCATTTCTCGACTGGCGGGCTAACCCCGCAGATAACACTGCAAATCTCTTGTAGTGATACCGTAGGCGTGACCTTGATTTCCATCATTTTCCAAACCACTACTTCCCGGTGTGTTTTTGATACATTCAAGAGTTCCCATATGTTTGTCTTAGCAGGGCTGTTCCGCAACTGCTCAATTATTGGATCCTCTCTCGGAGAGACCATGACCGGAGGGCACAGAGGTACTTAAGGTACTGCCGATTTTTGGATGTCATAGGTGGGTAAAAACTCGACCACTATGAGTAATGTGGTGTACACGCCCCCCTCGGCAGTATGTGCGTCCTCTTCTTGTCTCGACTACATATACTAGTTCTGGCTCAATAATAGGAATGACTTCATCATCTTCGTCATCTAAATCAACGGCGCTCAATCAATCAGGCCCTCTTTACCCTTCTTCATTTCAAAACTAAAAGCGTTGCTGCTTCCTTCACCATTTGGGGCTGGAGGGGTTCTGATCAAGCCAGGATTTACATTATCAATTAGTGAAACACAAAATTCTCTAGTACCCCAGACTGTACCATGTTTACTTGCCCACCAAAAATGGACAGAGGATTGTTTTGAACACTGGGTGCATGAACAGGCTCCTGAATCTTTCCATCCTTTACGAGCTGCTAGATGGCCGCTCTCAAAGTTTGACAGGCATTGGTATGGTGCCCTTTCATGACATGATATGCACAAACATTGTCCTTATCGGCCTCTATTGGTACAACGTATGGTTTCAATCCCCGGAGCAATCTCAGCTTTCTACACTTGGCAAAGATTCTTGCTAGAGATTCTGCCTACTGGGTTAGAGCAGGAGTTGTCTGTACTGGAGGCCTTTGCGCATTAAAAATCATGTGCCCGTACTACTGCTGATTCACTGCCGCTACCTCCACTAGATGAGCAGACTATACTGAACTCCCTGTTGCTGGTTGCTTAGTTCTCACCCCAGAAGAATTGGGCGTGGTTTAATTTTCTATCGGTCCTGACTGATAGTTCCTCCTAAAAGAAGATGAGGAACTTTCTTCGCCTTTCTTTGCTTCAGCCTGCCGTTCTATTTTCTTTGCCTTCTTGTACACATCTTCGAAGGTTTCATAGTCGTCTAACTCCATCTTTTCTTTTTATAATGGCAAGGCACCGTCAATCATCTTAACAATCAGCTCGTCACTTTTGGGTTTCCTGGCCAACAGAATTTGGGTGGCCATCCATCGCTCGTAGTACTTTTGGAAAGACTCATTCTGCTTTTGTTTCATTGCCTTAAGGTCTTGTAGTGTAGTCTTTGTCTTGGTATTATAAATGTAATGTCCAACAAAGGGCTTCGACAAGCTGTCCAAGCTGGATCAAACTTTAGAAGATTGCACACTTAACCATTCGGTAACTGCCCCTTCTAACGTGCAAGGAAATAGACTTGCCATCTAATTGCTTGACAAACCTTGCATTCTCATGACATTGTAATAATTCTCCATATGAACCCTCGGCGGGCCTGTCCCCTTGTATGGTGGAAGGGTAGGCATCCGAAAATTCGGTGGTACCAGCTCCGGGTTAACTTCCACAGCTTCCTTCTCAATTGTCCCGCTGAGGCCACCAGCTTGGGCCATCTCCTTGAACTTTGACAGAACTGCATCTATCTCAGCACACTTCTCAGCTATTTTCCTTTTGGCTTCAGTTTCTACTGTAGCCTATCTTGACTATCTGTCTACCTCAACAGCTCTCGCTATTCCTTCCTCAACTCCTTGATCCAAGACAGCAGTAGGGGGTTTCCCCCTTTCAACCTCGGGAGTGATTGGTCTAGGAGCAGGCTCTCTGGCATCCATAGCAGATTGGATTGCCATCAATAAGAAATTCTTGAATTCCCTATGAGGGCAGTAGCTAACTCATCAGCATTCGGTATCCTGTTACTTTTTATCGGGTCCCCCATTTCTGTATGCACTGAAGTTGTTTTGTCTGATTCTAAATCAAGTCTTGCTAACCTTCCCTCTTTCCTTGTCCAAGCTATGATAATCCCTGAAACCATAAAGAGTTAGAGTGATGCATAGGCGTGCCTAGATGAATGTAATGATTGTGAAATGATGCAATGATTGAAGTGACATTCTATTGTCACAAGATGTGTTGCCGTAGCTTTTGGATGGGCAAACTAAACATCATGAGTTGAATGAGTGTGTTGAGTCTCGCTCATTCACGGTATTGTATGTACGGCACTTGGAAGTGCGTAATGACAAAGTACTTTAAACGGTTTCGTTCGTTTGCAGACTCACGTGTACGGATATAAGGTGCTCAGTACCACATATCGTGAAAGAGTGTTTGGAACGGTGTCGTTCGTTCACAGATTCACGTGTACAGATATGAGGTGCTCAACACCATATATCATGAAAAATGTGTTTGATAAAGTGTTTTGAACAGTCTCGTTGGTTCGCGGACTGCGTGTATGGATATGAAGTGCTCGACACTACATATCGTGAATGAGGTAAGTGATAATGTGTTTAAATGGTTTCGCTCGTTTGCAGACTCGCGTGTATGAATATGAAGTGCTCGACACCACATATCGTGAAAGGAGTAAGTGATAGTGTGATCATAACATATAGCATGGCATTGGTTTGATAATATATCGTTTAGCATGGCATTTGCATGGTAAGATAACATTCCAAGCATGAAAGATCAGATTTGACATTCATACAAAAGTTAAATGTAATATCATAACAGGGTGAAGTCACATTCATTCATTATAATTCATTTAGGATACAAATGTTGTTCCTTAAATATAGAGTGAAATCTAGCTCTGTCCTCTTAGATAGGCAAGGCCTTTATTCCTTCGAGCCAGGTCTTATACTGTTCATTTAGCTCCATCACTGATGGGTCGATCTCAAGCCTCTTGTAGTCTAGATGACGAGGCCACCTATATTCAAAGATGCTGCACAATCCCTCCGTGTATTCAAACTCATTCAACTCAGATAATTTCTTCGAAACCGTTGCGTGTGCCTGTACTATCGGGTGAGTCTCAAAGGAGAGTAGAAAGTAAGCTTGGTGACTCCTAGAAGCTTGATGTCATCGTTCCAGAAAGCTACTCAGACCTCGGCTATCTTCCACCAAGGGCAAGTCCACCTGATATCTATATAAGTTAAATAGGATAGCTTGGCGATCCAACCTTCTTAGCTTAGGAGTGGTGTTCCTGGAATAAGGAAAGGGCATTCT
>CAOJCR013210229.1:0-14862 GCA_948330485.1 Euphorbia neoarborescens | reverse complement strand
GCAACCAAAGCTATATTTGGTATAACTTACTTAAGGCTCAGGATGTAATTAGGAAGGGAGCTGATACGAGCAATTTATACCATATAAATCAGTAATAAAATAGGCATACATAAAGATAAATTAAATAGAAATATATACAATTTCTCGACTTTTTGGAAGTTATTTGTATGTAGGGGAAGACTTGAATCAGCAACCTCCGTGAGGGTGGAGAAGGTTGCTGAGGAGGGTTGGTAGAGAAATTGACGGGAAATAGGAAGAAAGGATCAGATGAAGCAGGTAGGAGTAGACAGCTGGAAAGCATGGTGAAAGGAAGGCGCTGACGTGGAAAGGGGCAGCGTCATATCTGATGGGGTTATGGGCTAATTACGCCTATACCTCTTTTTGTCCTTGATTGAATAATTTAAATACATTTTTACTTTGTAATTAATATTTTAGATAGTTGTGATACATTAGGATGATGATGGTTAATTTTGTGCGGCTAGATTGTTGCCACCTAGGATAGTTAGTAGATTTACTCTCTCACTAATTTACTCTAAATTGGTTCGTATTGAGAGAACAAATCATCTTTTTGGTTCTAACATTTATTTCTCTCCCATCTACCACAACTCTCTACTTTTAATTGATCTTGAGTTTATTCAATTATCTTCTTTATTTTCTTAAGCAAGAATTTAATTATGAGTTTTAGTGAGTAATTTCTTAGGGCTGAGCTAACACGCCTGTTAGCTCTGGGTGAGGTTTCCGAGTGAGGTTGCGGGTGGAGTGAAAAGGTAAGTTGTGTAAAGAAGAAAGAAGTCTTATATGAGAGAAGGGCCCCTCTTATATACTTAGTATTCTTGATGAGACGTAATAGAGATTCGGGAATATGGAACCATCTTTCACACACACACTTTCTATTGAGATGGACCAAGAAATTTAGATAGTGTGCTGAGGGGTTTTTACTTAGGTAGAATGCTTGCTATTCTTAATGCTTGGGGTAGAACTGAGTGAGGCATAACAGCAATCTTGGCATAGATCCCAAAGTACTGAGTGAGGTCTAATGATAAGCTCAGTTAATAGAGGGCAGGAAACCTTAGACTGCAATCTTTCTATTTCGGCAACCTTGTGAGTAAAAGTAACCTAGAGCTGTAAAGGAGTGTTAGCGAAAGCCTGCCTATTTATCATTGTTGTCATATATCTTCATATTCGTATGTCTGTCCCTTTTACACTCTTTATCCTTGCCTATTGATTCTTTTTCTATATTTGTCTGATTAAAAGAAGTTAAGCTCGCAAATTGTGCAGAGATATTCACAAGATTTCCTACTCCCTGTGGAAACGATACTTGACTTGCCACTATACCACGAAACACAAACTAGTGCACTTGCTAGTGAACCAATTGAGGTGAACACTGACACACGTCACACTGCTTAATATAGTAAAAAATATCACTATTCGTACTAGGCTAATAAAAACCTCACAATAAAATCTTACCACAAGTTCGTTCTAAACCAAAGTGATCACCTACCTCCCTATCATGACACATATGAATTATCGACGGAACTTCACTTTCAGACACGCGACGCCTAATAATATTATCAGTACATACCCTAAACAAGTTCGGTTCATCCCAAAAGTAAAACCTAGCATCATGCAAAAATATTTTCTTTTGAGAGTAAGAGATTTCATCAGGAAGGGTATTACCGAATTTATAATTTGCCATGTCCGTAAACCAAGGTTTAGAAGTTACCGCATAAAGAAGCTCATCAGGAAAAGTCTCACAAATGTCCTTGTCAGAAGGACTCTCAACATCATCAGTCGGAAGCCTGGAGAGATGATCTGCCACTATATTCTCTACTACCTTTTTATCTCTGATCTCCACATCAAACTCTTGTAGGAGTAGGATCCAACGAATCAGCCTCGGCTTTGCATCCTGTTTAGCTAATAGATATCTCAAAGAAGCATGGTCAGTATGCACAATCACCTTAGATAAAACTAGATAAGATCTAAATTTTTCAAAGGCAAAAACCATAGCTGACAACTCTTTCTCAGTAACAGTGTAATTAACTTGCGCAGGATTAAGAGTTTTGCTAGCATAATAAATGGGTCAAAAAATCCTATCCACCCGCTGACCTAAGCATACTCCTACAGCAGTATAACTAGCATCACACATAAGCTCAAATGGAAGTGACCAGTCAGGACTTACTAGAATAGGTGCCTCAATTAATTTCTGCTTAAGCATCTCAAATGCAAGTAAACAATCATTATCAAAATTAAAAATGGCATCTTTCAATAACAATTCAGTTAGTGGCTTAGCAATTTTAGAAAATTTTTTGATAAATCTACCGTAAAAGCCCACATGACCTAAGAAACTCCTAACCAGCTTTACCGAATTAGGAGGAGGCAATTTTTCTATCACCTCAACCTTAGCCGGATCAACTTCCAGCCCTCTACCTGAAACCTTATGCCCTATACAGTCCCTAACCATGAACTAAGACTTCTCCTAACTTAGTGCCAAATTTGTTTCCTTACAACGTTGTAGGACTTTATCAATATTTCCTAAGCGTGCATCAAAATTCGATCCAATAACAGAGAAATCATCCATAAAGACTTCTCTAAATTGTTCAATCATGTCATTAAAGATAGCAATCATGAGCCGTTGAAAGGTGGCGGGTGCATTACACAAGCCAAATGGCATTCGTCTATATGCAAATGCACCGTATGGACATGTAAAGGTGGTTTTCTCTTGATTAAGAGGATCCACCGGTATCTGCATATAGCCAGATAAGTCAACAAGCGTACAAAAATACTCGTGACTCGCCATCCTTTCCAAAATCTGATCAATAAAAGGTAGTCAAAAGTGGTCTTTCCGAGTGGTATTATTCAATTTACGATAATCCATACACATACGCCACCCGATGACTGAACGAGTGGGAATAAATTCACCCATCTCATTTTCCACTACCGTCGTACCTCCCTTTTTAAGTACATAATGGATCGGACTCACACATGAACTGTCAAAAATAAGGTAGATCATATCTGCATCTAATAGCTTTATTACCTTGGTACGTACTACCTCCTTCATGTTAGGGTTTGGCCTCCTTTGTGGTTGCACACACGGCTTGACAGCTTCCGCCAAAAAGATCCTGTGTGTATAAAAACTAGGGCTGATCCCCTTTATATCATGGATGATCCACCCGAATGCTCCCTTATGCCTTTTTAGAACCTCAATCAGCTGCTCCTCCTGCTCACCTGTCAACAATGAAGAAACTACAATTGGTAAGTCACTAGGTGGCTGAAGATAAACATATTTAAGGTTAGGAGGAAGAGATTTTAGCTCCAATTTGGAGCTTCATCCAGTGATGATTTGGTTTTGATTTGACATCCCGCTCGAGATCCTCAAACCGACTCTTCACCCAGGAGCATTCCTCACTATCGATATGCTAGCATCCCCATCCGCTGTTTGTAGACATTGCCTTTCCTCCTGCTTTTCATACCTCTAAACATTCTCTTCAAAGGAATCAAGTATAGGGCAATAAGAATGAATAAAACTAAAATTCTTTGTATCTAAGGGATACTTCATAGAATTATAAACATTAAAAGACACTTCCTTATTTTGCAACCGTAGGATAATTTTACCTTCTTACACATCAATCAATGTCCTACCTGTTGCCAATAACGGTCCACTTAACAGAAGTGGAATATGTTCATTTTCCTCCATATCAATCACCATAAAATCTACGGGAAAGATGAACTTACCCACTTTCACCAACACATCCTCAACCACCCCCCCTTGGACTAGTTATGGATCTGTAGGCCAACGGGAGTGTCATCTAGTGGGCTTTGGCTCACCAAGCCCGAGTCTATAGAAGAATGAAAGCGGCATAAGGTTGATACTCTAGGGCAATGATATGACTATATACGATAATTAACTATGTTGATTGCTCAACTCTAGGGCAGTGTACCCTGTCCTTGTCAAGTAATAAATCTGCATTTAAGTCCAGGTATCAATCCCACAGGGAAAAATACCTCTACACAATCTAATACTAGGGTTTTAGCATGTTATAGGCGAATCAATTAAATGGAATGTAAACTAAGTTAAAATAGTCCTACTCCTAATTATGATCTATGCCAATTCAACCCTTTGATTCGAATTCAACGGAAAGTTAATCGTTGTTCTACCGACCTATAAATGATGATGGTAATAGATCCTTATTAATCTTGCAAACAAATTAATATCAAAGCAAAGAAAGCAATCAAATTAATATCATGCATAGTTTTGATAGTTATTCCTACTATCTGAAGCTCCTAGGGTAAGGTTATCCAAACGGTCTGCCTAGTTCTATGATTCAGAAACTAAGTACCCTTAAGTTCCGCGGGATTGTCAGTCCTCCCGGTTTTCCAGTTGTCAAGAGGGATTGCGTAACAGATATAAATCAAGTATTTAATCAAGATTACGAAGCTATCAATCACGCATGCATGAAAATTAAGTGATTATCAATCAAAAACCCTAATTTCAATTGCAAGTTTAATTAACAAGTATGGAAGAAATAAGTACTACTACAATCACACGCAATATCTAAGCAGATCACAACACGCATTAAAGATGAAGATTGAGAAAAGAAAATTCTTATTCCAAACTCGTTATTGAATCGGTGAACTCTAGCTTTAGCGATTCAATGTGTACAGGTGAATCTCTATAGGAAAGTTAACTCACAAATAGCAAGCAACAAACCGCAAAAGTTGAAGGTTCCAAGCAGACACTTTCGATTGAAACAATCCAAGAATACAAAGAGGAGAGAAACCTATCTAGGGTTTACAATCAACTCGCCCCCAAATCACATAGAGGATTCACCACTTCGAAGTTGCCAGTGCAACATGGAATGGTGAAACTACCCCTATCCTTAAGCTTAGGGGGAATCTTATTAGAAATAATTGCCGAACACTCTTCTGTAAGAGCCACTTCCTCATTATTCTCCAATTTTCTCTTTCCTACTAAGAGTTCTTTAAAAATTTTGGCATAAACAGGCATCTCCTGGAGAGCCTCTATCAGTGGTAAATTAAACTCAAATTTTTTAAAGATCTCTAAAAATGTAGCATATTTCTCATTCAGTTTCTTTTTTACTCCTTTAGGGGATAAGGGAGCTTAGGAATATAAGTACGAACTGGAACAGAAACATCCTTTTTAACAATATCATCATCAGCAGGAATAGAAATATGAGTAGAACCAGAGTCGGGGTTTCTTACCCCTCCCGACTCCTCACTCACCTTGGCAGCTGGTGGCTAGATTCCAGTATCAGAAGAAGATTCATCCAACTGCTTTCCACTTCTTAGGGTTACTGCCTTAGCGGATTCCCTTTGGTGCCCCTTTGGATTGGGCTCCACGTTACTGGGCAAATTACCTGGAGGGCACTCCTGACATTCCCTCTTCAGTTGAGCCATCTATGTTCTGAAATCCTTGCAATAAGCCTCCGTATCAGCAAGATATGATGAGATGTCTTTTAGGAGTAAAAGCACCGCATCATCCTGCGTTGGTGGTGGAGCTTGAGTCTGAAACTGGGAATTAAAATCCTGTGGGGCCTTACCTAATCCCTAATCACGATGCTCATAATTGAATCCAAGAGGGGGTTTCAGCACACTATTGTCGTTACCATAAGACATATTTAGGTGCTAGAACGTCCTTCCAAAATTCTAATTATTATTATTATAATTGTAATTTTGGGGATAAGGATTATTATACATGTTGTTCCTGCCTACATAACTTACATTCTCAGCTGTCTTTTGTGGAGTCTCAAAATTAACCCACTGGCATTCCTAGATCAGGTAATCCCTACCGTAAGTTACATACAGTACCGATTGAGGTTGTGAAGAACCCGCGCTTACCTTTGCCATTAACATGTCCATTTTCTTGCTTAGATCCTCCATAGCTACTTTCTACGCAGGATCTACCACCTTGAACTCACCCCGTGTTGGCAAATCATCTTGCCACATTGTAGTCTTGCTAGCTAGGTCCCTAATCAGCTCTTGTGCTTCCTCTATTGACTTCTTGAAGATATTCCCACCTGTAGAGGAGTCAAGCATAGCACGGTTAGATGGTGTTAACCCATGATAAAAAGTACTCATCCGTGAATATTTATTAAGATCATGGTGTGGGCTGCTTCTCAAAAGTCGTTTGAAGCGCTACCAAGCCTCATTCAAGCTCTCAGTCCCAAATTGTCTGAATCCCAGAATCTCATTCTTTAGCTGTACAATCTTTGTTGGAGGAAAATACTATGCCAAAAACTGCTCAACTAACTGATCCCACGAGAACCCGACTCCAAAGATTTGTACCACTCCATAGTGCTTCCATTCAGGGAGAATGGAAATAGCTTGAGTCTAATCACATCCTATGGTACTCCTGCATATTGAGTCGTATTTGCAACAATCAAGAATCTATCCAGATGCTCATTGGGATTCTCATTGATTCCTCCATTGAACTTGCTTGAATCAGATGGACCATATTGGCTTTAATCTCAAAAGTATTGGCCTGAACAGGTGGGAGAACCGCACCACCATGCTCCAACGGTCTGTGAGGTGCCATATATTCCTCCATAGTTCTGTAACCTCTAGCCTGGCCTTCCCCTTGCACCCATTGAGCCCGCTCTCTGAGCTGCTCCAATTCTGCACGATCTCTAGCCCTCTGCTCAACTTCCATTGCTGCGCGTTGCTCTTCGTTCAAATTTGAAAACTTTTATTTTCTCAACCTGTGAAAAGAACGCTCAATCTCGAGATCAAATGGATACAACTCAAGATTATTTGAACGTGTAAACATGCACTGGCTAAAAGCACTCAAATCAATTAATAACACACAGGGATTATCAGAAACCACAAATAAAAATAGAAAAATAAAAGAATAAAAACAAACAAAAATCACAAAAATCAATATTCCCAAAACAAAAATAAAAATATATTCACAAGTACAATGCCTAAGTCAGTCGTATCACCCTAGGTTCGAATGGCGCAGAGAAAATAAATTTTCCCCGGTAATAGCGCCAAAAACTTGGTGCAACGTCAGCGATGATATGAATATATAAAATAATTAATTATGCTGATCGCTCAACTCTAAGGAAATGTACCCTGTCGTTGTCAAGTAATAAATCTGGATTTAAGTCCAGGTATTGATCCCAGTGGGAAAAATACATCTACACAATCTAATACTAGGGGTTTTAGTGTGTTATAAGCAAATCAATTAAACGAAATGTAAACTAAGTTAAACTACTCCTACTCCTAATTATGATCTATACCAATTCAACCCTTTGATTCGAATTCAACGGAAAGTTAATCGATGTTCTACCGACTTATGAATGATGATGGTAATGGATCCTTATTAATCTTGCAAATAATTAAATATCAAAGCAAAGAAAGCAATCAAATTAATATCAAGCACAGTTTTGATAGTTATTCCTACTATCTGAAGCTCCTAGGGTAAGGTTATCTGAACAGCCCGCCTAGTTCTATGATTCAGAAACTAAGTACGCTTAAGTTCCGTGGGATTGTCAGTCCTCCCGGTTCCAGTTGTCAGGATGGATCGTGTAACGGATATGAATCAAATATTTAATCAATATTACAAAGCTATCAATCACGCATGCATGAAAATTAAGTGATTATCAATCAAAAACCCTAATTTCAATTGCAAGTTTAATTAACAAGTATGGAAGAAATAAATATTACTACAATCCCACACAATATATAAGCAGATCACAACACGTATTAAAGATGAAGATTGAGAAAAGAAAATTCTTATTCCAAACTCGTTATTGAATCGGTGGACTCTGGATTTGGCGATACAATGTGCAAAGGTGAATCTCTACAGGAAAGTTAACTCACAAATAGCAAGCAATAAACTGCAAAAGTTGAAGGTTCCAAGCAGACGCTTTCGATTGAAACAATCCAAGAATACAAAGTGGAGAGAAACCTAGCTAGGTTTTATAATCAAAGTTGATACTCGCCCCCAAATCACACAGAGCATTCACCACTTCCAAGTTGCCAATGCAACACGGAATGGTGAAACTACCCCTATCCTTAAGCTTAGGGGAAATCTTATTAGAAATAATTACCGAACACTTCTCCTTAAGAGCCACTACCTTATTATTCTCCAATTTTCTCTTTCCTGCTAAGAGTTTTTTAAAAAATTTGGCATAAGTAGGAATCTCCTAGAGAGCCTCTATCAGTGGCAAATTAAACTCCAATTTTTTAAAGATCTTAAAAAACTTAGCATATTTCTCATCCAGTTTTTTTTTCTACTCCTTTAGGGGGTAAGGGAGCTTAGGAATATAAGTACGAACTGGAACAAAAACATTCTTTTTAACATTATTATCATCAACAGTAACAAAAATAGGAGTACAATCGGACTTGGGGTTGCCTACCCCTCCCGACTCCTCACTCCTACACCAAACGGCTCAAGAAACACATTAGATAACACATATCCTCGGTCCTAACGACCTCGAATCTAAAAACAAACCAAAATAACAGAAAACACATAAAAACACACACAAACACAAACTCAACAGAAACAGGAAAATGCATACAAAATAACAAATGAATGCCAGAAATCTAGTCAATTTATCCAAAATCAGGGTTTCATAAG
Organism: Euphorbia neoarborescens; assembly: GCA_948330485.1. Taxonomy (NCBI): domain Eukaryota; kingdom Viridiplantae; phylum Streptophyta; class Magnoliopsida; order Malpighiales; family Euphorbiaceae; genus Euphorbia; species Euphorbia neoarborescens. The sequence continues at coordinate 6,263 of CAOJCR013210229.1, read as the reverse complement.
GTTTCAAATATAAGGTCAAAACCGACCTTATCAGTATGGCATGCAAGATATGAAGAAAGGTGTAGCAGACCAACCACCGAAGTATCATGTATAAACGTTTATCTTAGAGGGAGCAAATTAGCATGTATGGACATGTCGGGACGTCATGCGTGAATACGACCTCAGAGCAAATTGGCATGTATGACATACCAGAATATTATATATGGACTCATGTTAACAAGTGTGAACACGTATCGAAATAGGCACGTATATCCATATGACGTGCTCAATAGTTAGCGGTTAGTTATTAGTATATGCATACATGACGTGGTGATGTGTGTCTTAAGGATTTTCCCCACCGTGAGGGAAATCAGACGAAGGCTGAAGTCTAGCTCGTGCAGACTTATAGATGCATAAGATGACATTGACATGACAGTAGACCATATCCTCAAAATAGGATAGATGTATGTCAAATGTGAAACGTAATTATGAGACATGTGGTGGGCACGCTGACTGGCATTAAATCATTTGATGTCCCTAGATGCTTAAGGATAAAGGACATGACTTATGAAGTCATGGGACTGATCGATGATATGGGATAACCCTATAACAATATATAAGTGCCATAGTAGGACATGGCGATCTATGGATATCATGGCATAGGTATTTTGTGTGACATGGCATATGGATGACTTGGTACAGGTATGTATGCATGACATGTCATATGGTTGACATGGCATATTGATGTATACATGGCATGGCATGCGGATGTCATGGTATAGGTATGTATACGTGACATGGCATATGGATGATATGGCATAGGCATGTATGCGTGACATGGCATGTTGATGTATGCATGGCACAACTTACGGATGTCATGGTACAAGTATGTATTCATGACATGGCATATAGATGATATAGCATATTGATGTATGTATGGCATGGCATATGGATGACATGGCATAGGTATGTGTGTGTGGATCTCAGTATGCGAAGGTCCTAAAATGCGGACAGTTTTAAAAGAATGTGTTCCTAAGTGGGAGGCAAACGCCCTAATTCAAAGTGCCTAGACACGATGTTTAGCATGAATACGGGTTAGTATGGAATGTGACATGAGCTAAATAGTGCTATATGTGTGACTACCATGTGCGTACACGAGTAGTACGACGCTTGGATAAAGTAACAAAGATGAACAGCGACACTTGGAACACTACCCAAATGATTATATGTTGCGAGACTGGGGTGATGAATGCATATAGCTACAATAGATGTGAATTAGCATGACATACAATATGCGGATATGGGAAGTTTGAGTAGAGAACAATAAATTGCACCACACAGACATAGAATAAAAGCAAGTAGCATGCGAAACGTAGTTTCCAACCTTATATCTTTGCAACCTTATATCTTTGCATGGAATAAAGTCTCTGACCATTCATAGGTGGGGATCTCTTTGCCATTAACGGGGAATGGCGAAGGTCGAAACTATATTCATTTCATTTTGTGATTTGTGAATCTTAGGGACAATTTCTACGGTCACTACATGCAGGAAAGTTGAAGTCCGGATAACAAAGGAGGGTCCCACAGCAAAATATACCATCTATCTCTTCCCAAATAGGTTTGAATGAGTAGATTAAGGTACAAGGCTATCGGTGGTAACTCAATAGGTGTCCTTGTGAGCAACTAGTGGGCATATAGTGATACTTTCTTTAGAAACCAGGGTAGGTATGGTGGTCTTAACGTGGTAAGGTGCAAAGTGTTTCTACTGAAATGCAAATGCATAAAGATAAAGATCCACTTAGGTGGACACATAAATAAAAGTACTTGGTTTGAAAAAAGTTGTCGATTTCTTTTTGAAGTCTTTTGAAAGTCTTTCAAAGGCTTGTCGGAAATTCTTTTCAAAAATTTTCTAAGCTTGAAAACTTTTTGCAAAGAAAAAGTTTGAAAAGACATTCCCGGCAGAGTCCCTACTGTGAGCGGAGCGACCTTTTTTATAAAAAAGATAAAAATAAAGGTTTGAAATGTTTGTTTTGGAAAATGATTTGAGTTTGACATAAATAAATAAGTAAAAAGATAAGTAAATGAGTAAATAAAAAGAAAATCTTGGTTTGAGAAAGTCAGATAGATCCTTAGGCAATTAAATACGAGTGTGAATGCAGGCCTTAGGATTTTGATTCAAAAGAAACTCAAATTTTCGAAAAAAAAAGAAATTAAAGTGTGAAAAGAAAACATTTTGGAAGAAACTCGGACTCGAATCTCTTAAAAACGATATCTGAAGTCGCCACCCGGTTTCAAGCTCTACCGGGAATTAATTCATGATATTTCTCGAATCCTAAGTCTCGAATCCAAAATTATAATCCAGAAATCGGGTGCGGACAAGACATCTACTTATCCTTTTTTAAAAGACTTATTAAAAGAAATCGACAATATTTTGGAAAACGGAGTACTTTTATTTATAAAAGCAACCTAAATTAATTTTAAGTTAAAATTTAAGTGAACGCATATACACGAAGCAGTAAATAAATGCAAAAAATTAAACAAATAATTACAACCAAATAGAATAAAAAAAACCCTATCTATGGGGATTTTACATCCAAAATAAAAGGGGGGAAATAGGGGGATATCTCACATACATTATAATTGCAAAATTAAACACATAACACGACAACATGCTTGAAATGGATATTTGTTAAGAATGTGGAGGATTGATATCTTGGAACATTTATTTAAGGGGACAATTGGTCTAATTCATTTAGTTGAATCAAATGTTTTGGGCCAAAAGATAGACTCGTGACGGTCCGAAAACATTTTTGGCTCATTTACGAATGGGTTGTGGTGACATTTATTTTAGAAAAGCATTTGGCTTGATTTTAGTTTCAGAGCATGCAAACTTTTACGAGTTGGAAATCTGAGAAATAATTACCATTGTTGAATTGTTTTAGCGGGCCTAACCCCGGCTTCTTGGCACGGTTTTCTAGATGCAAATGCTCTCAACACGAAAATAAAATCTATGTCGACACACAAATAAAATCCCCTAATTTATTGGCACATCATTGGAAATATAACACAGTAATTAAGGACATAAACAAAAATGCATGATTTAAAAAATCTTTAATCAAAATATCTCGATGAAAACTGGTGTTTATGCAAAGATAAATCAAGTTAAAATGAAAACCTAAAATGGCGGGTCAAAAAGGGGTTGAAACCATGACATTTTTAAGCAAGAAAAAAAAGGGCAGGGGAGGTGGCTCTATCGGGCCACAATTGTGGCCCTCTATCGCCGGAGGCAACAGCGGTGATGTCCGATGCGTGTCGATTTTCGAAATGTCATATCTCACTCATTTTTTATCCAAATTATGCGTGTAATATACCGTTGAAAAGCTATTTTAATATGAAAAAAAATATGGGATGTTTATCTCATCTTGATTTTGAGCCTACAAAGGTTGTAATTTGGTTAAGAATCTTACTTAATTCATTTTACCGACAAAACAAGCATGTTTATATTTAAGCCAATTTTATCCACTTTTTAGTCTGATTTTATCATCCAATTTGGACCATAAAAACTCTTAAATAGTCAAGGTTTGCTCAAAAGTCATTTTAAAAAACAACATTTTTTAGCCATTGACTCCAAGAAAACACAAGTTCAAAGTAAGCCGATTTTTTTAGTTTATTTCGTTTTAACGAAAACCAAAACGTGTTAAATCAAGTTCAAACATGCAAAATGCTAGTAAATAAAGTTTAGGCTTAGAAAATATACCTCCTTGATATAACTCCATGGGTCGATGTTTTAAAGAAATCTCGTGTTACTCCGGTGACTCCGTTGATTACAAACCCGAACCAAAAGTGTTTTCTCGTGTTTTTTGAGTTTTCAAAACTTCAAAAGTCAGTAACTTATTAGTTATATCTTTAACTTTGAAGTGCTTTTAGTGATTTTGAGTGATTGGGTGAAGAGGAGTAAAGAAAGTATAAAGAAAAGAGGTAGAAAAAGAGTGTAGGATGGAAGCTTGGAAGATGGGTTTGTGGTGGAGTTTTTATGTTTTTATTTTATATTTTTGGAGTGCTGAAAGATAGAGAAGAAAATGAAGAGAAGCAAGGTTGTTGAAGAGAGAAGGTTGAAGTTTTGAAGCTTAAGAAAAATGGAGGAGAACAGTTTAAGGTAGAAAAAGAAGATGGTGCTCCAGTTGAGAGCTTTTTTGGATGACTTTTCAAGACTCAATTTTTTTCAATTGTAGCTGCTTCCCCTGATTTTCTACGTACTCTCCCCCTTTAACTGAACAGAAATTTTTTTTTTATTACTCCAAAGTGTGTCCCCCTAATTGGGGTAAAGATGCTACTCCTCTTTTCCTCTTGTTTCCCTATTTTAGGGCAACAAGTGGACCAAGCTCTTCTTTTCTTACCTCCTTTTCTCTTTAATTTTTATTTCTTTTAATGTTAATGCTTCTTCTTTGAATTTTCTGATTCAAAGATATTTGTTTTAACGTCACCAAAACACTCTAATTAGGGGATTAGACCTTACATACATGTGTGGCCCTAATGGGCTTGGGTTTGGGCCCAATTGGCCCCTTGGTCTATACATGAATGGCCAGCCTTGATAGCTCAAAATTGCTCATAAAACACTTGGTTCGAGTCTTATGGTGCATATACTAGAGTCATTAAATTTTCTTTTAATCAACGTACGCAAAGTACCGATGCGAGAAAATGTATTGGCGAAAGCCGTTTCATCATTGCCTTGGGGAAAAAATCCTATGCTCACAGAATGCCCCTCGGGTGATCAAATTCAAAAACTGAATTTGAGAACACGATAGAAGGAGCCAAGGATCTGTCCTATGCATATGTATGCAACAGAGTATAAGTCAAATGCTATATTTCAAGTATGAACCATAGAAGAAACTCTGGTGATTGAGACACCTGAAACATACGTGTTGCGGCTTGCGGCTGCATGTATATAGGAGGTATATGATGCTTGTGAGATATGTGCATAACACGCGCTCGAGCTAAAGGAGATACATGTAGAACACGCGCTCGAGCCAAAGGTGATATGTGCACAATACGCACTCGAGTTTTTATGAGGTACATGCATAACATGCACTCAAGCTAAAGGAGATACGTGTATAATATGCACTTGAGGTTTTATGAGATACGTGCATAAAACGCACTCAAGCTCAAGGAGATACGTGCATAACATGCACTCGACACACACTCAAGCTGAAAGAGATACGCATTAGAGTTTTTATGAGATACATGCATAACACACACTCGAAGTTTTATGAGATATGTGTATAACACATACTCAAGCTAAAAGAGATATCTCATAGCACGCACTCGAGTGTTTATGAGATACATACATAACACACACTCAAGCTGAAAGAGATACATGAATAACACGCACTCGAGGTTTTACGAGATACTTGCATAACATACACTCAAGATGAAAGAGATACATACTTGAGTTTTTATGAGATACGTGCATAACACGCACTCAAGGTTTTATGAGATACGTGTATGTACTCAAGCTGAATGATACTATGTGCAAAAGCACATATATCATGCATGAATACTTAGTGAATTTTAAGCATATATGTTATATTTGATCATTTCTTGGCCTAGTTTTGACATTTTTGCAGGGAGTTGAGCTTAGACGTATGTAAGGGACTTAAGGAAGCATGTGGCAAAGTTTGAGACAAATTGGACTTGGATTGAAGAAGTTGAGACCCCCAAAAAATAGAAGGTCGTCGCAATCGCGACAGTTACAGATCGTGATCACGACGTTATAAGTAGAGGGGCAGACCAAGGCAAAAGGGAAGGTCACGATCGCGATGGTCCTGAGTCACGATCACGACAGATGTAAAATTTTGAGTCCGAGTTCCAGAAGGTCATCGCGATCGCGATGATTGGTCTTTCGTGATCGCGACACGTACTAGAGGTGGTTACCAGTGGTTGACAAAAGGAGTCGCGATCGCGACTGAGTCTGTCGCGATCGTAACACTGCCAGAATGGGTAGTTATTAACGGTTCATTTTTCAAAAATTCAAATATATGACCGCTTGTATATGTCCTAATCCTTCCAAAACCAATAGGAAATCACCTTATCACCCCCAACAACCAATAGAAATCAACCCAACTCCATATATATACCCTAAAAATGCAGAAATTCATATACAACCACACATTATCACAAGATTCTGCAATTTTCTCTCAAGAACAGGAAGAACAACCTTGCACTCTGCATTTTCTGGGTTGATCTCAAGTAAGGACAAGAAGCCTTCTATCTACAGGGGATTTCGG
>CAOJCR013207156.1:0-10558 GCA_948330485.1 Euphorbia neoarborescens | reverse complement strand
TTTTGACTCGGTCTGCCCATGACAATTTGGATTGAATTGGGATTAAGTGTAAATACTTAAAAGTACAGGGACCAAATGTGCAATTTGGCTTGCACTGGAAGTTATGGAAATCCTCTATAAATAGAGGATTTCCTACGGATTTTAAAGTGGTTTTCTAGAGAGAGAAACTCGGTTTCTCTGAAATTACTACGAAATACTCTCCGATAAATCTCTTCCTTCTGTTTGTCGGAAGAATCTGCAGAATACGCCCGTACTCCTTATTCCTCTAAATACGTGTAGGAAAGGCAACCAGACAACTCCTGGAAGCCGGATTCAGACAGCGAGGAACAGCCGGGAGAGGACGAAAATCCGCTGCGAATTCTAAACCTGTAGGTCGTCTCGGATCTGTTATTTGCTGTGTTTCTGGCTGTATACGGATACAGAAAAAACCGTTCAGTTGGATTTGAATTCTCATTACATCATTTTTATCTGATCTTGATTTTTTTTATTTCTTTCTTTTTCACCCTTCTTTCACCTTAATAAAAAAATATTTGTAATGATTTTTTATTTGAATTATTAGTTTCCATTGTAATTATTAGTTGTTGATAACCTAACAGTGACCACGTGTTAGACACAAGGTGCCCCTTAACAAGTGTCCTCAGATGCCCAAACACGTGCTCACCATTTGGCTGGTTGCCAAACAAGCCACTCGGTATTTTCCATCAAGTGCCCCTACAGGTGACACACGACTGGTAAATAGACGCCCTGGAGACCGCCAGAAGCAGCTTACGCCACAGCTGGGTCGAACATACAACCACCCCCTAACATGGAATGGGCGGTTAGATCTTGACAGCAGCCGTCTCCCAGGACCCACTCAGAGAACCCACAAAAGAAGGGAGAAAAGATAATATCGCATTTAATACAACAATTAATGTTGTACGTGAAAAGACAGGAAGATTATATTCGATAAGTAGTGAAACCCTAGCTGCTGTTTTATCGCCGACCACCTTTCTGTCTCCAGTTTGCAGCCGTCGGTTAGGCCATGGCTGGCCGGCCAAGCCATTCTCCCCCCGATTGTTATCTTGGTATTTTTGAACTTTTTTGGCTACCACCTTATGAAGTTTCCTCCAAGCAAACCTTTGCTTCTATGGTTCAAAAAAATACATCCATGCCCGCTGTAGTCTCTCAACTAGTGATCACCTCCAAAGGAGGTTTTCGTTCTGTTCAAATCCCTCAAGAGATTTATGAACAACGAATTAATATGTGTTCCAATTCATTGATTGGTAGAGTGGTTCTTAATAAGGGAGATAAACCATGGAAGCTTTCAGACTTGAAGACCTTCTTATCGAAACTTTGGGGTCTTTCTTCCCTATGGAGTATGATTTTTCTTGGCCGTGGTTACTATCAGATTTTTCTCCCATCTTCTAAAATTAAAACCACAATTTGGAGTAAGGGTTCGCTTCAATTGAACCTAGGAATTTTGAGCCTTCAACCTTGGGTGCCAGATTTCAATCCCTCTAGCCAAAAGTCTTCATCGGCTCAGGTATGGATTAAATTAATGTTGTTGCCATGGGAATACTGGGATCCTCGTACCCTTGGTAGTATTGCATCCTGCATTGGAGTCTTGCTCTGAATTGATAGGGCTACGTTGGAAGGTGATTATGGACATTATGCCCGTTTATTGGTTGATGTGCATCTCTCCTCAGAATTACCCCAGACAGTTGGTATTGAAAGGAAAGGGAAGGAATTCTGGGTTGACATGGTGTATGAGAATCTTCCAGCTATTTGTAAGGTGTGCTCTTCCATAGGACACCACCTGTATGACTGTCTCCAGGCTCAGAAACCGAATCTTTGGAAGGATAAACCTTCTGACAATGCTCCAAATATTGAGGTTAGAGGTCAGCAACCACGAGATAATTCTATTATTCATCGTGGAATGTCTAAGATTTGAGGCTTTAGACAATAAACAGTCTCTGCTAGTCGGGTTTTTAAGAGAATCCAAAGTGATCTGACCCGCTTTGGTTCTCCAGTAAAGCAGCAGTATAATGATCATGATAATGGGCCAGAGACAGGGAATCAACCTTCTATTTCAAATGAAAATCAGTTGGTTAATAAGGAAAATTATCGGCAGAATGTGGAGATTAATTTAGACAATTCTGGGTCTGAATCTAAGGCAACGAATTTATTGAAAGAGGTTAATTCTGATCGAAATAATGCTTCATGGGCTGATCGATGTGAAGCTAATAATGAATGGCAAGAAGTAAGGAGCTGCAGTAAATCGCTTAATGTTTATATTTGTCCCTCGAGGATAAGAAATCCCCCATCCAAATATCAATGATCATTTACTTTTAAAATGTCGAGGTTTTTCAAATCCTTAAACTAAGCGTGTTTTATTTAATTTGTGTTCGATTCATCGGTCTGACTTTGTTTGTTTAGCTGAACCAATGGTGGTCTTTTCCTCTGTTAACTTTTGATTTGGTCTTCTCTTGGTTTGCATTTGATAGACGTAAACAATGATGAGCATCAATCTCTGTGGCTTTTGTCTAAGCATGTTGTATCTTTTATTGATTTAGTTTCTTGTCATGATCAGCATATAACTATTGATTTTGGGGTTTATCATACTACCTTTTGGGTTTCTTTGGTTTATGAGAGTGTTATTGCTAGTCGAAGAATGGATTTATGTGCTGATTTGTCTCAGTTACATGACATGGGTCCAACTAATTAGGTGGTGATGGGTGATTTAAATGCAATCTGTGGGGCTCATAAAAAGACTGGTCATTCTCCTTCTAGTAGTACATGGAGTGCCTTTTGGTCCTTTATTGATGGTAATCATTTGGTGGATACTCCGGCATCAGGACCTTTCTTTACTTGGAAAAATGGTAGCAGGGGAATTTTCGTGTTAATTGTAGACTTGATAGAGTCCTTGCTTCTCCATCCTTTTTAGATTTTTGGGGCTCTTTTAACTGTGTTGTGCTTTCCTGGTGTCATTCTGATCATCATCCATTGCTTTTTGTTGGTAAACATGGCTCTGCGGTTTATTCAAGATTCAATTTTCAATCTATGTGTCTTACTCACTTAGATCTTCATAGCAATATTTATAATCATTGGAATGGCCCTCATCCTAGTCTCCCTCCCTTGTAATTATTGAGTCATAAATTGAAAATGCTTCAGCCTGTGTTACGAAATTGGAATAAGGTAGTTTTTGGGAATTTGGATGCTAATATTGCAGCTGCTACTAATATATTGAATAGTATTCAGCAAGACACATAGCTTAAGTAATTCCTTGCATTTTCGTGAGCTTCAAGCTATAGATCGTCTTGATTTGGCATTACTCCAAAAAGAGATTTATTTTAAGGAGAAAAGTCGTATTAAATGGTTACAAGCGGGTGACAGGAACATTGCCTTTTTCCATAGGTGTGCTTTAATTAAAAAAGGTCAATCAAGGGTTCGAGCATTAGTTGTTGATGGGTTGCTTTCTTTTGATGAGGCAGCTATTTCCTCACATGCTAAAAGGTACTTCTCATCCCTTTTTACTTCTGATTTTCAGGGCATTAGGGATTTCGATTTGGTGGAAGAGATAATTCCTTCTTTGGTTTCTAACTCAGATTATGATATGCTTAGCTATTGTCCTTCTACTCTAGATATTAAAAATATTATTTTTTCGATGAATGGTTCCAATGCGCCGAGACCGGATGGTTTTGGGCGAATTTTTTACCATGCTTTTTGGGACATCGTGGGTCCGGATATTTGTAATATAGTGCGATCCTTTTTTAATTCAGGGCAGATTTTTCAAGGATTGAATTCAAACTTGATGGTTCTTATTCCCAAGAAAGAGGGGGCGGTGGATATTGAACAGTTTAGGCCCATCACCATAAGTAATTTCAGCTTTAAGATCATCTCTAAAATCCCTGCTGATTGACTTGCTTCTTGTGCTTCTAAGATTTTATCTGCCAATCAGTTTGGGTTTGTTAAGGGCCGTAGTATTCATCACTGTATTACTGCAGCTTCAGAGGGAATAAATTTGTTGAAAAAGAGATGTTATGGGGGAAACATGGCCTTAAAAGTGGATATTAGAAAGGCTTTTGATACGCTTCATTGGGATTTTTTTCTTAAAGTTATGAAGACTTTTGGGTTTGATGATAAGTTTTGTGGTTGGATTGTTAATATTTTAGCCTCTACAAGACTAATCTTACTAAAGGGATCTCCTTATGGTTATTTTCGGTGTTCTAGAGGGGTCAGACAGGGGGATCCTCTTTCGTCGTTTCTTTTTGCATTAACAGAGGACTTTCTAAGCATGTGGTTGACGTGTATGGTAGAGAGGGGCATTTTAAAGCCCATGAGTTACTCATCTGGTGTTTTGTTTCCTTCGCACCTATTGTTTGTTGATGATATTTTGTTGTTCTGTGGTGCTACGGCTAGTAATATATCATTGTTGTGGGATGTATTTAGGATTTATAGGGAGCTTTCTGGTCAATAAGTAAATTGGTTGAAATCTGAAGGTTTTTGGCTGCTATGTCCCTACTGGCAGGGCTAGAAACTTGGTAAATTTAGTTGGGATTCGGATTGGGAACTTGCCATTTGTTTATCTTGGGGTGCCTTTAGTTTTTGGCATTCCAAGAACCTCACATTTGAAGCCTTTAGCGAACAAAATTCTATTGAATTTTCCTCTTTGGAAAAGTACCTCACTTTCAATGGCGGGTAAATTGCTTCTGATAAAATCCGCAATTCATAGTTCCTTCATTCATTCTTTCATGACATATAAATGGCTAATTGCTCTTCTTAAATATCTTTCCAGAAAGATTAGAAATTTTATGTGGTCAGGTAGTGTAGATGTAAGGAAACTAGTTACTGTGTCTTGGTCCACTTATTGCAAAGATGTTAAATCAGGGGAACTGGGTTTGTCAGACTTGGTGGTTGTTAACAAAGCACAGTTGGGAAGGATTGCTTGGGATATTCTTTCTAGGGATTTGTTTATTCCGAATCTTCTTCGATATAGATTTTATCATGCTTTGGGTTTGCCTAAATCACCCTGGTTTCTTCCTCTGTTTGGAGTTCTTTAAAGAAAGTTTTTATGGAGTTAAGGAAGAGTTCCTTTTGGTGGATTGGGAGGTCCTCTAATCTGAATTTTTGGACAGATCATTGGATTGATCCAACTGTAGCTGACCAGGTTGGCATGGATTGCTCAAAGAAATGTTTTTGATTCTGTTGAGAGGTTTTTGGATGGTGATTCTTGGGGGAATTTGCGCGATTTGGCTATTCAGTTTTTGGATGACATATTGGTGGTTTGTAGGTGCCAAGAAACTTCAGATTGCTGTATTTTGATGGAGTCAAATTCTAGGATGTATTCGATAAAGGATTACCTTTTCTTCAGTCCATAGGACATGTTGGGGGGCTCTTTTGGATTTTTTTACCGATTTGTGATCATCTGTAGAGGCGGGGAATTTTTCTTACCCCTCGCTGCATTTTGTGTTTGAGTAGTGTGGAATCCTTGGATCATTTGTTTGTCACTTGCCCTTTTTCTTTGGCTATTTGGACAGCAGTGGTTGATCTTTTTGGGCGGACATTGAACCTCTCTGCTTCTTTCTCGGATCTTATTTTAGAGGCCTCTGGTAAGAAATTTTCAGCTCAAATTGAAGCCTTATGGTCCTCTGCGATTGTAACGGTTGTGTGGTTGCTTTGGAAAATCCGAATTGAAGCAATCTTTGAGGGCAAGTCTCCTTCAATTTTCCATTCTTTGAGATTAGTTTGGGCTTCTCTTCGGGAGGTTAGTCATCTCGTTTCGGGTTCTTCTCATGGTTCTGCCTTGGATCTGTATATCTTAGACTAGCTTGGTATTCCTCATCGTCCCCCTAAAGCTCTGGTGATTATATCGGTTTTTTGGAGGCCTCCTCCCCCTAGTTGGATTAAAGTGAATACAGATGGATTATGTTACTTTTCATCTACGAGATGTTGTGGTATTTTTAGGAATCACAGGGGATTTACTTTGGGTGCTTTTGTCTTCCCTATTTCTCATTTATTGCCTTTGATTGCGGAACTTCTTGCGGTTTTTGAAGCTATTTTTGTTGCCTTGGAGAAGGGATGGTCAAACCTTTGGCTAGAGTGCGATTCCTTGGTGGTGGTTCAGACCTTGTAAAATTGATCTTCTGATGTTCCCTGGGTAGTTAAGCAGAAATGGTTGAGGTGCATGAGGTGTTTGTAGAGTCTGAATTTTTGAGTCTCTCATATTTATAGGGAGGGTAATAAGATGGCGGATGTCATTGCTAATTTTGGATGTTCTTCTACTGTAGCTATATTTGGTGGAATTCTTTTCCAGATTTTTGTTCTAGATTAGTTTTTGATGATTTCTATTGTAAAGAGCAGTTTCGTTTTGTCTAAACATTTTGTATTCTTTTATTTTTCTCTTAATAATATTAGGTTCGCTTGCTTTTTTGGGATTTTGAGGGGTGTCAACCAAGTTGGGATGTCTCTTTCTCTATTTCATCTTGCGTTCCTGCTTTTACTAAAAAAAAGTTGTAAGAGCAAGATGCGATCTGACAAAATAGCAGAAACAAAAGGAGGTCATGTCAGGAGCTCAGAGGCAGCCACTTGTTGGAACAACAACTTACAGGACCAGATAGGCCATGCTTCTAACTTCCCTCTAGCAGCACGACACGTGGAGGCCAGGAACACTATATAAACTACAAAGTTAATACAGCTAAGGGATCCGATTCTTCTCACTCAATTCTCTAGTACTCTTCCCCTTTTTTCTTCTCTTGCAAGTTACTGATTTAGGCATCGGAGTAGCATAATCCGGGCAATCCATCTCTGATCCATCTTCTTCCTTTTACAGACAGACGAAATCTTATCCAGAATAGGGTCCCTAACGACCCCAGCTTATACAATCTATCAGTTGTCATTTTTTAACTCTTTTTTTTAATTTGTTAAACAAACAATAATAAAATAACCATTTTAATCCATTAGGCTGAAAATTTATTTTTGGGTTACATTTTAGGCCGTAATATTAATTTCATTACTTGATCTATGTTTTTATCTATCTTTTATCTTTTAGATAATCTTTCATTTAACTTAGCCATGAATATATGTAGTGATAACCCCTATAAGCACCCTCCCCTCCGGGCATTAAATTCGGTCCTCCCACCCTGTTCGGGTAGCGAATAAGGGTTTGACGGAGGCGGTGTTCCATTATGTGATATTCTCCTGCCCCTGACGGGAGGAATGCATTTAATGCTACAATTAATGCTAGGAGGCCCAATATGGCTCGACAAGACTGCAACGGTAAAAGAGAGTCTCATCAGAAAGGCTGACATACCCACTCTCTGAAAAGACAAGAAGCAGGCCCAAAAAGGCTAAGCATTACCTATTGCCTGCCATCCAATGGCATGCTGACACGTGGAACTTGACCACTACCATATAATCAACTAAGCCCACCAACAGAAGGGCATCTGGTATTACCTTCTCTTAATTTTTCTCTCTAAAAACCTTACCTTTTTGAATAAGTCACTCACTTAGACATCAGAGGGGATTCATCAGAGACACCCCTCTCTGATCCAATCCTTACTTTTACAGGTGACCGGAGCTACTATAGACGACAAGCCCTCACATCTCCGACGAGCACATCTCATACTCGTCATCAATTGGTGCGGTGAGTGTGGACCAGTTGTAACCATGGCTCACTCTGTGCAGAACCCAACTCCTTCAGATTCTGTTATTCCAGTACCTATTCTCTATCCCACCGAAACTCTCCCCCAAGCTAGTCCGCAAGAGCAGGCTGTAGTGAGGCAGAGCGTCCTTGATCACTATGGCATCACTTTGGAGCATGCTGCTATAATTGGGCTCCCTACCATACCAACAATGACAGCTCCCACCTATCAACCACCTCCCGTGCCGCAAGTAACACTCCCTACCCCCTCAACCTTACTCAGCAACTCACCTTCCTACTGGACCCACCTATCCTACTGTCAGTTAGGGGACCCATCATCAGGATCCCACAACAAACCCCCCATCCCATACTGTTCTTGGGCATATGGACCATACTATTGGCCTCATAGTCCCTACGGATACCCTGTACATACCCCACCGGTCTATTCCCTACAGTACCTTCCTCCTACTTCATCAACTCTTATTTTTCCTCAGCCAGCGGCCCCATCTACCCCTATTTTTCCTCAACCAACGGCCCCCCAACCCGAAACCCTGACAACAATTTCCATCGATCTTCTAGCCAATCCCCGATTCGAGGCCCTACTTAAGTAAGGGTTGGACAAGTACAACGTAGCATATCAGGACCCTATCACTTATTCAGTAGAGTCCCAATTTTTTCGGCGCATACTAGAGATGCCATTCGATGCCAAGTTCAAACAGATCACCATACATGACTATGACAGTAAGGATAACCCCAAGGACCATATTCGAACTTTTACTAAGAAGATGAGGCTCACTGGAGCCACAGAAGGTCTGATGTGTAGGCTCATCAGCACTACTTTGAGGGGGTCCTCCTCCTTATGGCTTGATAACCTCGACCCATATACCATCATGGGTTGGAGTCACCTGGAGAAACTGTTTTGTGCTAACTTCTCGGGCTCTATCCCTATTGGCAAGCCTTCCCGTAGCGTCCACGATGTTAAGCAGGCTCCAGGAGAGCCCCTGAGGAAGTACATTGAGCGGTTCAACTGGGCCTATTTAAATGTAAAGAACCTCGACTTTACTATAGCATATAAGGCCTTCATCCATAATTCCACCAACCAGAATATACGCCATGAACTTATCATACGACGACCTAAGGACAGGATAATGATGATCACCTGGGCCAAGCGCTTTGTTGAAGCTGAAGAAGCGGAGGAAGAACCCCATTTCCATGACAAAGTAGATGGTAGATCTACCGCTGGACCCCATCAGAGTAAGGCAAGTGACGACCATCACACGCACGATAAGACAGATCACTTCAAAGGAAATGGAGACCACCACTACACACCTTATTCTAGGCCCGTCAGCAAGAAAGTCATGGAAGTCTCTATCGGACGTCGCCCCCCACAATCAATAAGCTAGCCAAAGCCATACTGTCCATATCATAAAACGGAAGGGCACAACATGGAGAATTGCCAAACTCTGGCCCAGGAAATGGAGAGCATCATCTAGAAGGGATGTGCCCAACCAATAGAATCCGAGCAAAGTAATATGCCACCCCGACCGTAGGAGGAGCGACCGTAGCTAGTTCAGGAAGAGACATGGCCGACAAGAGGTAAGGGAGGGGTGGTGATGATGATAGCTGGGGGGCCAGAGCTGGAAGTGGCCTTGGTCCATCCCAAACACAAGGAGGCCAAAAGGAAACAGTAGGAGACCCCAACTCCCTTACCATTCAAACAAATAAGTAGTTTAGCGGCAGGGCATATAGACGCCCTTGTTATGGGTATTAGCATGGAGGGTTTCTGGTGAAACGAGTCTTGATCGACACAGGGAGCTCGGTCAACATCATTACCAAGCAGGCGGTGATAAGGTCGCTTCAGACCTTATATTATGAACCTTATGGAACCTTGATTATGGATAGTTTGATTGGATTTCTAGCATTTTATGTGTTGTTTTGTTGATATTTTCATATTTATGTTTAGTTTATGTTTATCTAGAGTTTTCGTGTTTTTCTATTATTTCTGTCTGTTTTTAGATCCGAGGTCATCAGGACCGAGGATAGTTATGTTTTCTGATAAGTCTGTCGAGCCTTTGATTTCAGGAGTTGAAGACCGATGATGTTAAGGCGTGCTTGAGATAAGATCTTTGGAGCATATTTTGACAAGGAAGGAGGCTGAGTCTGGAGATGGTTTCTAAATGAAAAATGTAGTTCGTGATTCAAGCTTTCCAACGGATCCAAGATCACGCAAAACGGAGGTCGGATGCTCAAGTTATCAAGCAAACAAAGTTAGCACGAGATTGAACTCGGCGTGGTGAAGAAATGCACATAACATGACGTGTTGTCATCATAACATGGTGTGTTGTAATATAAAATAGTTTGGCTCGAAGATGGCTGGAAGAACACGATATGTTGCCCCTGAACACTTCGTGTTGAGGAGAAAATTTCATACAACAATAGGGCAGATCGCAACATGCCGATGAGTTGGAGTAACTCGGCGTGTTCTATTAGTCAACACGACGTGTTGGCCGTGTAACACGGTGTGCTGACCTGATTTTTAGGGTTACGAATTTGTTTTGCATTCTTTTGTTTTTGGAACCTATAAATAGCTGCTATTAGTGCTTTATTATGTATCTTTTGCCTATTAACTAAAGCCAAGAACCCTAGTTCTTGCTTTCTACCTCTATGTTCGTTTTTCTTTCAATTCACTCGAGATTTCAATTTGCAAACTCTTTTCCCCTTGTGCGGTTGGTTGCGTACGTGAGTTCGCTGATCTTCTTATCGAGGTTCACCTTTGCTTGTGCTATCGCCGAAGCCAGGATCCACACTACTCGATCGCGAGTTTGATCAGTTTTTCTCTCTCAATCTTCGTTTTCAGTATAAGTTGGAACTGCTTAGATTGTACTTATGATTGTATTCATTATTAATCGATTCATACCTGTTGATTGACCTTGCTATTGA
>CAOJCR013205808.1:0-10028 GCA_948330485.1 Euphorbia neoarborescens | reverse complement strand
TTCGGGCCGTCGCGAGTTCATCCTCCGGCCCAAAAACGTTCGATCCAATAAAATCGTTTTGGATCGAACGTCTCCCCTAATTGCATGACCCCGAGCTATCATATCTCCCCATTCTTCACATAATTGACGTGCTAAATGTTTATTTTTTTAAGCAATTTTAAATGTTTGCATGCGTGGATGTTTCCCCTCCCCTTTTTTTAACAAATGTATCCCAATAGGATTGTCTGTTGTGAAAGGTTGTAAAGGTGTTTATATTTACTATTTTTTATTCTCTTTTGCTTGTGCGTACACCTAAAATTAAATGAACTAAAATCAACATTAATTGTTGCAAGTAAAAATATTTCTTTATTAAATATTGTCGATTTTCAAGTAATTTTCGAAAAAAGGATAAGTAAGAGCCTTGTCCGAACGCGATCTCTGGATCACGGTTTTGGATTCGAGCTTAGGTTTTGAGTTCAATAGTGATTAAATTCCCGGTAGAGCTTAAAACCGGGTGGCGACTCCAAACATCGTTTTTCAAGGATTCGAGTTAGAATTCTTTTCTAAAACTTGTTTTCTTTCAAATAAAATTATTTTATCTTGTTAAAAATCCCAAGCACGTGTTTACACACACGTGTTGTTTGGAAATCCTTCCTCCGAAAACCTTAAGTCCCTATTTGGATCCGCCTTTTAGCGGGGGGTACTAGGAAAGGAAAATTCCACTCGCTTGGGGAATATTTTCACTATAAAAATATTATTTTCTCATTAAAATTTCATTTTCCCTAAAAAGACTTTATTTCCAAAAAATTTCTTTTTGATAAAAAGTCGCTGCGCTCACCGCTGCTTACTAATTACCTCGGTAGATAGCTATCCCCTTAGAGGTGGAAATCTGCAACACTGAGTGCCTACAAGAGATGATTGCTTCAAATTCTACAAGGAACGACCGTCCCAAGATTACGTTGTAATGCACCTGCTAATTTTCAACATTGTATGACTACAATTTTTAGTGATTTAGTTGAAAATATCATACATGTTTTTATTGATGACTTTACAGTTTATGGAAGTTCTTTCGATGACTATTTAAATAACATAGATAAAGTCTTAAACTGTTATGAATAACTTAATCTAGTCCTTGGAAAAAG
Source organism: Euphorbia neoarborescens (assembly GCA_948330485.1). Lineage (NCBI taxonomy): Eukaryota > Viridiplantae > Streptophyta > Magnoliopsida > Malpighiales > Euphorbiaceae > Euphorbia > Euphorbia neoarborescens. The sequence continues at coordinate 8,907 of CAOJCR013205808.1, read as the reverse complement.
TGTCATTTCATGCTAGATGAAGGCATTGTTCTAAGACATAATTAATGAACACGAAATTCAATTTGATAGAGCTAAAATAGAACTAATAGAAAAATTACACCCACTTCCTACAGTAAAAGGGGTTCAATCTTTTCTAGGATATGTTAGGTTCTATATAAGGTTTATTAAGAATTTTACTTCAATACCTAAACCATTAACTAACATGTTAGCTAAAGACACATCTTTTAATTTTTCTTAACAATGACATAAAGCATTTAAAACTCTTAAGCAAGCTTTGGCCACTGCTCCAAGTATAGTTAAACCGGATTGGAGTCTACCTTTTGAAATAATATGTATTGCAATAGGATGTGTTTTAGAACAAGGAAATGATGAAAAGGTAAATGTAATTAATTATGCAAGTTATACATTATCTTCTGCTCAAATAAATTGCCTAGTAGTAGTATTTTCATTTAAAAAGAATTGATCATATTTATTAGGATCTAAAGTTATCATCTGTATTAATCATGCTGCACTTTTTTTTAGTGTTTTACAAAGAAAGATGTGAAACCATATCTTATTCTTAGGGTGTTATTATCATAAGAGTTTGATTTAGAAATTAAAGAGAAAAGGGAGTTGAAAATTTAGTAGTTGATCTACTTTCCCATTTGGAAGACAAAAATGGACACATAGGTGAAACTCATAATATAAAGGAAATGTTTCTGGGTGAAACACTAATGATTCTTCAACACACACAAACACCTAAGTACGCAGATATTGTATATTTTCTTCCATTAAACATTATGCTTGATGATTTTGATTCTAGAAAGAGAAAGAAATTCTATAATGATGTAAAATGTTATTTATTAGATGATCAATTTTATTAAAGTTGTAGTGATGGAAAAATTAGAAGATTGGTTTGAGAAATAAAATCTCATGACATAATTAGTCCTTTCAATAGAAGTGCATATTATAATCATCATACAGGAAATAAAACCACTAAAAAAATCCTTGAAAGTGAATTCTACTAGACACTATATTTTATAATTCCCAAACCTTTATTTAGAAATCTTACCAGTGCTGTGAGCAGATGATCCTTTAAAGGAAAATAAAAATAACATTTGGAAAAAAAAATTGGGTTTTGAAATTGAAAACAATTTTTGACTTATCTGGGATCTTTGAAAAATAACAAATAAGAAAACATTCTGAAAATGAAATCTCCTTTAATGTAACAGGGTTCACCACTCGATTCAGCTCTACCGAGAATTATGGGGCAAAACTGAAATGAATGACGAATTTCGGCACTATAAGATTCTGGTCCAGACAACTTGCTTATTTCATCTTGCTCAAATTATTTTAAAACTAATGTCATTAATATATAAAAGCCTAAAGTTAATTTTACATTGACATTTCAACTTTTATTTTTGATTTGTCTTTGAATCCATTCACTACTATCTCTTGGAATTTTCATGCACAGATCACGAAAGAATTAAGATTTGGTGCCTTTTGATCTAGAAATTGAGGTTACCTTACAGAATTGGCAAAGGGAACAACGAGAGCGAGCCAATCCACATCTTTTGGGACTACAAGAACATCCGGTACCCAATTGTGTAAACTATCCACCCAGAGCAGAGCACCATCTGGCCGAAGAAATGGATCCATCACCCAGGAGAACTATGGCTGATTATGCCATGCCAGTAGGAAGAGCTAGTTTGGGAGCAATTTTCATGCTGCCAGTGACAAAAGGAGATTTTGAGATCAAGCCATGTACAATTTCTTTGGTTCAGTATAACATTTTTCATGGCAGGCTTGGTGAGAATCCTTACTCTTATCTTGCAAATTTTGATAAGGTGTGGAAGACCTTTTGGATCGCCAGAGCATCCGAGGATATGATTATGCTACGGCTTTTCCCTTTTTCATTGAAGGATGATGCACAAGCTGGTTAGGGATCCTTCCGCCCAAAATTACCCCTTGGGAGCAGTTAAAATAAGCCTTCCTTCATAAATACTTCCCGCCTCATAAGACTGCAAGACTAAGGAATGCTATGAAAAGCTTCAGGCAGCAAAGAGAGGAATCATTGTACATATTATGAGAGAGATTTAAAGATTTACAATGGCAATTCCCTCATCATAACATGGAAAATTGGCATCTCATACAAGTTTTCTATGGGGGTATATATGATAAAGATAGGAATTTGCTGAATGCCGAAGCTAGTGGAAAATGGATGACTATGGCTCCAGAAGAATGTATGGAACTCGTTTAGGATTTAACTTCTCAAAGTTCTTATGGGGATGAATCTTCAAGAGATGTTGGTAGAGGAAGGGGAATTTTGGAGCTGGATTCTATCCACATGCTTGGGGCCCAAATCGAAGCTTTAACCAAAGCACTTGGGAAACAATCCATAGAAAAGGTTGACCTAGTGTCCAATACACTAAGTGCCTATAACATATGTGGAGGTCCTCATGCCTATGAGGATTTCCCATTAGCATGGGCAAAGATGTCAATTTTCTTTAGAGGAACCCGAAACAAAGGCTCCCTTAAGGAAATTACAACTCAGAGCGACCTCAATATCAACATCCAGGTTTTTCATGGTCTAATCAATTATCCACTCTCAATCTGCCTCAACAAACTAGACTGCCCAATCAACCCGGTTTCCATTTGAGAGAAACATACCAGGTGCCTTATCAGTCGTATCAAGCACCCTTTTAGCAATATCAGATGCCTCAACAATAGTATGAGTAGCCACCTCCGTAAGTGCCCCCACTAAAGGATGATATAAGGAGCTTAGTAGACACATTCATTTCGGGATAACTAGATCTTAATTCCAGTGCTGATAAAAGGATGGCAGGAATAGAAGGGAAACTTAATCAACTTCTAGCTCACAATAAGATCCTTGAGAATCAAATTTCCCATCAAGCTAGCTCATCCAATACAAGATATTATAGGTAATTTCCAAGTCAAGGTGAGCCGCCTACCAAGGAAAACTATAGTGCTATCACTTTGTAGTGCGACAAAGAAGTTGAGATTCCAATGCTTAAGCTACCCATGGAGGATAAAGCTAAGGGGAAGTAGGTGAGAGAAAAGGAGCCGGATCCAGAGTATGTATCCATCCCAGTGCCAATAAAAGAAGCCGAACCATCCAAAAATGACAAGATGTCCGGATCTAACTCGGACAAAACTGAGGTAGACCTTTCTACTATACCTTTTCCACAAAAATTAATCAGAAATAAATTGGATAAACAATTTGGGAAATTTTTGGACTACATGAAGGAAATTACTGTGACTCTACCATTTTTTTATGTGTTACGTAATATGCCTTCATGGGGTAACTTTCTCAAAGACATAATAAATCACAAGGACAAGCTAAGAGACCCAAGCATGGTGCCCCTCTTGTATGAAGCCCCAACTTTTATGAAAAATATGCCCCAAAAGTGTAAAGATCTGGGTTCATTCACAATTCCTTACACTACTGGTGGATCTACCTATGAGCATGCTCTTTATGATTTAGGAGCGAATGTGAGCCTTATGCCATATTCCACCTTTAAAAATTTAGGCATAGGTGAGCTAAAGCACATAAAAGTTGTTTTATCCATGGAAGATAAAAGTCTTAATTACCCCTTGGGAAAGGTAGAGGATGTACCTACCCGAGTGGGGAAATTTGTGTTTCCTGCTGACTTTATTGTAGTGGACAGGGAAGTAGATCAGGATATCCCTATTCTATTCAGACTTCCATTCTTAGCTACTGTTGGAGCCATCATTGACATTCGGATAGGTAAAATCTCTTTGGAAGTAGTAAAGAGACTATAGTGTTTGATGTGCATAAAACTACACAAAAGACCATTCCCTTTAAGAACGTATGTAGGATTGACAGTCCTGATGTCATTGACTCTTGTGTGCATAATGTTCTCGAATTTAGTTTTGATAGAGATCCTATGCATGCTACCCAATCCAAAAGTGATGGTCTTGAATATGAGAACCCTGAACCTGTGGAATATACTAAAATGTTGGATCCTTCCTCATATGAACCTAGGAAGAGAACCTTGAGAATTGAGCATTTAAGGAGAGAGGATGATTCATATCCCTCTTCCAAGCTGGGTGAATCCCAAATAGAGCTTACGCCTCTACCAGCTAACCTTAAGTATGCTCACATTGACCAAAATATTTCCAAACCCATTGTTTGCAAAGATTCTTTATCCAAATCTCAAGTTGAAGTCTTCTTTAATGTTTTTCTTGAACATAATGGTATCCTAGGTTATACTATCCATGACTTGAAGGGTCTGAGTCCCTCATTGTTCATGCATTGCATTCATCTAAAAGAGGATAGTAAACCATTCATTGAAGCTCAGTGACGGCTCAACCCGACTTTAAAAGAGGTGGTGAGGAAAGAAGTCATTAAACTTCTTGATTGCCACATCATTTATAGCATAAGTGACAGTGAGTGGGTCAGCCTTATCCAAGTTATCCCTAAGAAAGGAGGCATTACGGTTGTTCAAAATGTATCCATTGATCTGGTACCTACCCGGACTATCATCGTGGGACGGATGTGTATAGACTATAGGCGTCTAAATAAGGCCACCAGGAAGGACCATTTTCCCTTACCATTTGTTGACCTAATGCTTGAATGTCTTGAAAAATTTAATTTCTTTTGTTATCTGGATGGTTTAAGTGGTTTTTACCAAATCCCTATCCACCCAGATGACCAAGCCAATACCACTTTCACATGCCATTATGGTACCTTTGCTTTTAGAAGGATACCATTCGGTTTGTGTAATGACCCTGCCACATTTCAATGCTGTATATTTAGTATCTTTAGTGATCTGATTGATGATTGTGTGGAGGTATTCATGAACGATTTTAGTGTATACGGTGATACCTTTGACATTTGTCTTTCCAATTTGTCTAAGGTTCTTAACCGGTGTAAGGAGTATAGACTAGTGCTGAACTAGGAGAAGTGTCATTTTGCTGTCCAGAAATTTATTTTTTTAGGCCATCTGGTGTCAAGCAAGGGAGTTTAAGTGGATTGTGCAAAAGTGGAAGTGATTGAGAACCTACTGCCCCCAACGTGTGTCAAAGATGTAAGGAGTTTCCTCGGGCATGCTGGTTTCTATAGATATTTCATCAAACATATCTCTAAGATTGCCAAACCCCTATGCAATCTTCTTACAAAAGACACCGTCTTTGAATTTGATAAAACTTATCTCTCGGTATATAAACTGTTGAAGAATGTCGTTATTTCAGTGCCTATTTTGCAGCCGCCCTAATGGGATCTCCCCTTTGAGATTATATGTGATGCATCCAATCATGCAATAGGGGTAATCTTAGGAAAAAGGGTGGCTGGAAAAACTCATGTGATTTATTATAATAGCAATCTTCTAGAAAATGCACAAATCAACTACACCACCACCAAGAAAGAACATCTAGCTATTGTCTATTCCTTTGACAAATTTTGTTCTTACTTGATGGGATAAAGGGTGATAGTCTATCCGGACCATGCTACATTGAAGAAAAAGGATACCAAGCCATGGCTCATACGGTGGATGCTGCTTCTACAAGAGTTTGATTGGTAGATTCGGGACAGTAAGGAAAGTTAAAATTCAGTAGCCGATAACTTTTCCCCGGTCAATTCAGAAGTACTGAAAAGTCAGGATGATGGACTCCCAATCCAAGATGAATTTGAAGGAGAAAATGTAATGGCCGTATACGCAAGAGGAGCTCCTCTAGCTTTAGTCGACCCACTGGTATGTAGACTATGTGAACTACCTGGTAAGTGGGATATGGATTGAAGGTAGAAAAAGTGGTTCCTACATTATGTCAGGTTTTATTATTGGAAAGAACCTCTTCTATTCAAAAGATGCGATAATGGTTTAATAAGGAGATGCCTCCCTGAAGATGAAGTCAGAGACGTATTGTCTTATTGCTATGAACTAAGTGTGGAGGGGCATCACAGTGCAGAAAAGACAGCCGCCAAAGTTCTTCATTATGGATTTTGGTGGCTGAATCTATTTAGAGATGCACAAAATTTTTTGGTCACTTATGAGAAGTGCCAAATAACAGGAAATATTTCTCAACAAAATGAAATGCCTTAACATGGTATTCTCAAAGTAGAAATCTTTGATGTATGGGGTATTGATTTCATGGGACCCTTTCCATGTTCTACTGGAAATAAATATATTCTGGTGATGGCAAATTACATGAGTAAATGGGTAGAAGCTATTGCATCCACCACCAATGATACAAGGGTTGTTTAGAGAATGCTAAAAAACCATATTTCCCAGGTCCGGGACTCCGAGAGCACTAACCAGTAATGGAAGAACTCATTTTTGCAATCGAGTTATTTGAAGCCTTCCTCAAGAAGTATAGGGTAAATCATTGGATTGCTACTCCTTACCATCGTCAGTGTAGTGGCCAAGTGGAGGTCAGTAACCGAGAGTTGAAATGGATGCTAGAAATGACAGTAAGCTCATCAAGAAAAGTCTAGGACCTAAAGCTAGATGATGTGCTAAGGCCTTACCGATTTGCATTCAAGACACCCATTGGTGTTACACTGTCTCACCTTGTGTATGGAAAATCATGTCACCTCCCAGTGGAGTTAGAACACAAGGCTTACTAGGAAATAAGAGCTTCAAACTTTGACATCCAACGAGCTGGAAAGAAGGGACTCCTCCAACTAAATAAGCTTGAAGAATTAAGGAGAAATTGTTTCAAGAACGCTAAGTTATATAAGCAATGGACCAATGCTTGGTATGATAAACATATTTTCAAGAAAGAGTTTGAGCCCGGACACTTGGTCCTCCTAGACAACTCCTGCCTCAAGCTTTTTTTTGGGAAGCTGAAGTCCAAATGGTCTGGTCCTTTCCGAATCGCAAGCATTTTTCCTTACGGGACTATCAAATTGGAAAACGACAAGGATGAGATGTATGCTGTAAATTTTAGGAGATCCATGCAGTATAGAATTCTCCATCCCTCTTACCCCCTCTCTTCTTGATGTCCATCCACTATCCAATTGACATTCGACCTCTCGCCTGAAGCTAGTCTCTCCCTCCCAATCCAAACCTAATCATATATGTATTCTTATCATTATTTTGTATGTACTCATTTATTTTACAGCCGCTAACGCGAGGCTCACTTTAGTTGTTAAGTTTATCCTATTCCATCCGCCTATACCCTCTTAGTTTTAGTATTGATATCCAATCATAAATAGGGGGTTTCTATGGTTCACTCATTCCCTATCGGATTAGAAAGGTGCTCTACAACTTTCATTATCCTCTCATAAATTGCACGCAACACTCATACATCTTGACCTACTTAGCATTGTTTGTTCTCCTTACTCGGGGATGAGCAAGATTTAAGTGTGGGGGAATTTGATAGCATACGGTTTGCACCCTATTTTCCTAGAAAAAATGTCTCATTCTTACATGCCTTCATGATTCGTTTGCATAATTTTTATCCATTTCCCTCCTTTTTCAACTAAAGCACCATACTGGGGTTAGAATTGTAAAAACATATTTATTTTGATATTATAGTTGTTTGAGCTTAATTCTAAGTGTTCTTTTGTGCTAAATCTTAGTGGGGAGTATATGATGTAGGTATTTGGGAATTCTGCACTCCTACCCGGATGATGGAAAGCCCAGATGATAGCTGTCCCTGAAAACTCTCCTGACAGTGTGGAAAAAGGGATCTGATTTGGAAAAAGGGATTCAACTCGGTGTCTTCTTATCCGGTATAGGTAGAGGTGTTCACTCGGGTGATTGAAAGCCACTATCCGGCCATACAGTTGAAAGCCATAAGGGAACCAAGGAGAGACCCCATACAAAGCAAATGGAATCATAATTGACCTAGTGCATGTAGCCGAAAAGAAAAGCCCATCTTTGGACGCATGCCAAATTTGGAAAGAAATGATGATAGCCTTTTCCTAATATGAGACCCACTTTCACTAACTTGGAAAGGCCATCATTACTTAAGCCTCACATAGGTGGAACAAATCTCCTACTTTAAGGGATTTGGGGGAAAAGTCATCTGCTGTCTTACCTTGATTGGACATCTACTTTTTGGGGGTACATATATATATATATATATATATATATATCAAACCAAGATTTTTGAGGGGGGCATTCAATCAATTAATCAAATTTTAGTTTTTAGCTTTTAGCAGAAGCTTTTGGGGTAAAGCTCTTCACCATCTTCATCTTCTTCGTTCTTCACCTCTTCACCTTCTCCAGTCAATCATCCCCTACCTTCGTCCATTCTTCCCCATAGATACAACATCATTTGACCATCTCCAGTACTAAGAGAAGGATACAAATTTTAATCCGTTTTTCTTATTCCTTTTCGCTCTTGTAGTGCCGATATTTTCATTTATGACTGGTCTTTGTGTTTTCTCTTCCCACTATATGTAACTAAACTCCCCGTGTAGGCGATATTCTATTGATTATGGTTTTTGAGCATTTATAGTTATTGGTTTCTTTTTCAGTGTATATTTTGATTGGATCTCCTATGTTAATATTTTATGGTAGTATGGCTTAGCCAACCGTATTATTTGCAATGACTTACTAGTTGTCGTGAGAGTGTGAGCTAGTAATAGATCACCATAGTGGAATCTTAAGATTTTGAGAAGGTTAGAGATAATTGATAAGGTCGCTTCAGACCTTATATTCTGAATCTTATAGAACCTTGATTATGGATAGTTTGATTGGATTTCTAGCATTTTTGTGTTGTTTTGTTAGTGTTTTCATGTTTATGTTTAGTTTACGTTTATCTAGAGCTTAATATGCTTTTTGTTATTTCTGTCTGTTTTTAGATCCGAGGTCATTAGGACCGAGGATAGCTATGTTTTTTTATAAGTCTGTCATGCCTTTGATTTCAGGAGTTGAAGACCGATGATGTTAAGGCGTGCTTGGGATAAGATCTTTGGAGCTTATTTTGACAAGGAAG
>CAOJCR013205129.1:0-11764 GCA_948330485.1 Euphorbia neoarborescens | reverse complement strand
AGAATCCGACTGCCTATGGGTAGTTAGAGGTTATATGTCTTTTATGTACGATTAGCACTCTCTAATCGTGTGAACAACACACTTTGTTCATGTGGTCAGCACTCTTAAATCCGGCTGCCTACGGGTAGTTGGAGGTTATACTTTTATATGTGATTAGTACTCTCTAATCGTGTGAACAACATACTCTACTCGTGTGGTCAGCACTCTCTTACCCAGAGTCTGGCTGCCTACGGGTAGTTAGAGGTTATAAATCTTTTCTATGTGATTAGCACTCTCTAATCGTGCGAACGACACACTCTATTCATATGGTCAACACTCTCTGACCTAGTATATATCTTTTATGTGTGATTAGTACCCTCTAATTATGTGATTGACATCCTCCAATAAATACCTTTTTTATCCAATGTGTCCTCAACTCTGTTGATTCGCACGATCTGTAAATCATGATCATTATTCATCACCCTTTCATATATGCATCACATCCTATATGTCATATCGTAATTTAAATACCATTCTGTACTCTGCATGTTATGCATCCCCATATATTTCATTTACAACATGACCATCATAGTGGGTACGTTGTGTGTGGTCAGCACTATCTGATCATGTGATTGGCACTCTCCAATCCAGAATCCAATCATCTACAGGTGATTAGAGGTTAAATCTCAAATCTTCGTTTTACACTTGTACATACTGTATGGATTTACAAGTCTACTAGTATTCTATATAAATGTCAATACACTTCATTACATAATCATGCATTACATATCATACTTATATATGTCCATATTTGCATGGGTGGAGACCCTAGGGGCAATTCAAATCAGAGCCAACAACCAGAGAAGGGTCAAAACCAGTAGGGTACACTTTGAGGCTCGATATAGATCCACACCAGGCGGTCACAAATGGAATTATGGATGCCCTTTCTAACTACTTGGCATCCCCTAACTTTGGAAAGGTCATCAGTGAAAAGGTAGCCTCAGCTATCGATAAGGCCACAACCCAAAATTGGCCGAAATAGCTAGATTGAAAGCCTAAGGTGCTGCTTTAGAGCTGGAAGTGCTAAACATCCGATATCAGTTCAATGCCAGTCTTGATAGGGAAATTAGAGTTTTGCATATCAGGCCATAAATTATGACTAATCCTGCCTTTATCTCCAGCCCATCGGCCAACTTCAACAATAGGCCACCACAGTATCTAGCACATGCAAGTACATCCACTTGTCCCATTAAGAAGAAGATATTAAAAAATCTATGGGATTCCAGTCTATCTCACATCTTTGTACAATGCCGAGAAAAGGGGATTCTTAGCACTGTTGGACTGTTTGTGTTGCCCAATCTGTCCAATGGCACTGACTTCTATTCTTATCATATATGCATAGGCCATAAAACCAATGAATATACAAGTCTGACATACTAAATCCAATGCCTTATCAAGGAAGGTCTATTGGAAGAACTTAAAACGATTTCCACATCCTCTACTACTGATATTTCAAATGGGGAAGTTCATTCTGAAACCTTCGGGCCCAATTTTGGTGTCATCTTAAGACTCCCTGCATGTAGGGAGGTTGGAAGCAGATGACCTTTTTTAGGAAGCGAAAGCGCTTTTGAAAAATTTAAGTTTGAAGGAAAATGAGTCTTTTTGACATGAGGGAAAAGCAAATGAAATAATCCCTTCCAAAATGCCTTTCGCCGTAGAAGCAATCCTATGGTTTTCGGAGGAAGGATATCTGAAATGAAATATACGTATGAATGCGGTCTTAGGAGTTTTATTTGAAAACTGAAGTTTTAAACTTGAAAGCATTTTATTAGAAATTCCACTGGAATCTCTAAAAAACGGTATTTGGAGTCGCCACCCAGTTCTAAGCTCTACCAGGAATTAATTCACGGTATTTCTCTGATCCTAAATTCGAATCCAAAACTGTGATATAGAGATCGGGTTCGGATAAGACATTTGCTTATCCGCTTTTAATAGACCTTTAAGAAATCGACAATATTTTAAAAACAAAGTATTTTTATTTGGAAAAGCCTAAAATTGATTTTATTTTGGATCTTATTAGGAAAAGCCATGAACTTGCATTCAATTACCATATCATGCAAATACCGTGAACATGCATTTGAATATTATGTCATGCAAATGCTATGACCATGCATTCAATTACCATGTCATGCAAATGCCATGAACATGCACTCAAATATTATGTCATGTGATTGCCATAACCATTCATTCAATTACCATGTCATGCAAATGCCATGAACATGTATTCAACTATCATGTCATGCAAACACCATGGCCATTCATTCAATTACCATGTCATGCAAATGCCATAAAGATGCATTTAAATATTCTGTTACGCAAATGCCATGACCATGCATTCAATTACCATGTTATGCAAATGCCATGAACATGTATTCAAATACCATATCATGAAAATGCCATGGACATGCATTCAAATACAATGTCATGCAAATGCCATGAACATGTAGTCAAATATCATGTCATAGAAATCCCATGACCATTCATTCAAATACCACGTCATGTAAATACCATGAACAATCATTCAAATACCACGTCATGCAAATGCTATAACTGTGCATGCCAATCTACATCGACTTCAAAATATCCTATCACTCATATTAATGCCATGTCATTAACACCATGCAATGCCATGTCATTCATAAATGTCATACATTCAAAATCATGCCACAATAATTAGGCATTAGCATGCCATCAGCTAACCATATCAGATGGTTACAAACCATATCAAAAATTAGGCACCAATATTCCTTCATTCAATCATATCATATAGTTACAAACCATATAAAAAATTAGGCACCGCCATCAATCAAAACATATCATATGGTTGCAAACCATATCAAAAATTGGGTATTAACATGCCATCAGGTAGCATATCAAATGGCCGAAGACCATAAATTAAGGCTCCAAAGATGATACCTTTCATCAAATCATATCACATGGTCGAAGACCACATCATCAAAATTGAGGCTCCAAAAAATGGATGCCCCTCATTCAAATCATATCGCATGGTCGAAGACCACATCATCGAAATCGAGGCTCTAAAAAATGGATGCCCCTCATTCAAATCACAATACATGGTCGAAGACTACATCATAAAAATTAAGGCTGAAAAAAATGGATGCACCTTAATCAAATCTTATTACATGGTCGAACATTACATCTTAAAACTTGGAACTCCAAAAAATGGATGCCCCTCAATCAAATCATATCACATGGTTAAACACCATATCATCAAAAATCAAGGCTCTAAAGATGAGACCTTAATCAAATCATATTACATGGTCGAAGACCACATCATAAAAATTGAGGCTTCAAAAAATGGATGCCCCTCAATCAAATCATATTACATAGTCGAATACCAAATCATAAAAAATAAGACCCAAAAAGGATGTCCTTAATTGGATCACATCATATGGTTGCAAACCATGTTGCATTAAATTAGGGAATCATGATGACATTATGTGTGATTAGCACTCCCTAATTGCGAGAATAGCACACTTTGTTCTTGTGTTCAGTACTCTTTGGCCCAAAATCTAGCTGCCTATGGGTAGCTAGAGGTTATATGTGTTTTATGTGTGATTAGCACTCTCTAATCTTGTGAACAACACACTCTGTTCATATGGTCAGCACTCTTTGACCCAAAATATAGCTGCCTACGGGTAGTTAGACTTCTATGTCTTTTATGTATGAGTAGCACTCTCTAATTGTGTGAACAACACACTTTGTTCATGTGGTTAGCACTCTCGAATTTGGCTGCCTATGGGTAGCTGGAGGTTATATGTCTTTTGTATATGATTAGCACTCTCTAATCGTATGAACAGTACACTCTGCTCATGTGGTCAACACTCTCTTATCGAGAATCTGGCGGCCTATGGGAGTTGGAGGTTATATATCTTTTATATGTGATTAGCACTCTCTAATCGTGCGAATGACACACTCTGTTCATGTGGTCAGCACTCTTTGACGCAATATATATCTTTTATGTGCGATTAGCAACCTCTAATCATGTGATCGACATCCTCTAATCAATACCTTTTTATCCCATGTGTCCTCAACTCTCTTGATTCGCCCGATCTGCACATAATGATCATTATTCATCACCCTTTCATATATGCATCACATCCTACATGTCGTGTCATAATTTAAATACCATTTGTACTCTATATGTCACGCATCCCTATATATTGCATTTACAACATGACCATTAGTGTGTATGTTATGTGTGGTCAGCACTATCTGTTCGTGTGATTGACACTCTCAAATCCAAAATCCAATCATCTACAGGTGATTAGAGGTTAAATCTCAAATCTTCCTTTTACACTTGTACATACTGTAAGCATTTACACGTCTACTTGTATTCTGTATAAATATCAATACACTTCATTACATAATCATGCATTACGTATCATACTTATGTATGTCCATATTTGCATAGGTGGAGACCCTGGGGGCTATTCAAATCAGAGCCGATAACCACTACAAGAAAATTGTAGAATTATGATGGAATTTTTTACGGTTGTTTTTCGGTCACAAAGTTTTGACGAAATTCCGTCAAAAAGAATAAGTCCGTTAAAAAACATGGTGGGAAGTTTCCCGTTTAAATTTATGACGAAATTTTGTGACGGAAAAATTAATTGTAAAAAAAAGGTGACAGAATTTGTGACGGTATTTAATTCCATAAAAAATTTATTACATTTTAATTAAAAAAATTAATAATTAAATATAAAATAATTTTTTCTAACCCTATTCGCTCCTCCCTCTCTCTATTCTTTAATATTAGTGCAGAAACTACAAACCTAAATCTTAAATCCCAATTGCCTGCTCCATCTAACTTCCACCATTAACCAATCCGACACGCTTCTTTCACCGTATGACGGTGCTTCTCCATATGATGATAGTTGAGGTTAGTTTTTCAGTTTCTCCAATTTGTAAGACATTAATTTTCCCTAAATTAAATTTGTGACATTAAGTTCTGTTAGAAGAATGAGCCTCTTCTGATGATATTCTTTTTACGATTTCATTCAATTCTTCCGACTCCTGTTCGATTTGTGATTTTGTTCATTCTACCCATTTCAATTGAAAGTGATTACTGCGGATTTCATTCTCCACATGGGGAAATGCATGACTCCAGCACAACGACTCTATCGTTTGCAAGGTTTATAACTTTTCCCTTTTTTGCTTCGATTTTAAGTGCTAATCATGATTTGTAATTACTTCTCTAGCCGATTGATGTTTGATTTTGGGAGCATGGTCCTGCCGAATGCTTGTTGAATGCCGTCGAAGCTTGTGCCATTCATGTTTGGCCTAAACTAGTTAGTCTTCAGCAGTTTCCTTGTTATATTGCTTGAAACTTCAAATAGAAATGCAGATATTGCCAATGTTCTAATATCTTGTGATATCTTGTGTACACACTTTCTGCTTAGATTATGTTGTAATATCTTGTTGGCCTCCTAAACTAGTTATGAGCTCAACTGCTGCTTCATATGGTGATACCCATTTGCATAGGAGAAGCTTTTCGACCCCAGGGATGTGTTTTGGACCTGAAGACGCAAATTTTGGGTTTGGTTGGAAGCCTTATTTGTATTTTACAAAAGGGTTTTCTAATAATGGGACTACTTGTACGTAGGTTCCTTCATGCAGAGTCAGCAGATGGAGTAAACTTAGCTCATGTAGTTGGTTCACCAAGTAAGCTCAGTGAGTTTGAACATTGCTAAGTTGTATTTTGCAACAGAAGTTAGCTTCAGCTTCACTGTTAATGGCTGGAGCTTCTTTCCTTACAATAGAAAATCTTGAGTTTTATTGATAATATTGTTAATACATAACCTGTCATATTTTTACAATGTTTTTTTGCTCAGTTTTAAAGATACTATTGTTAATACATAACCTATCATATTTTTATGATGTTTTTTTTATTAATTTACACAAATATGTCAAGTGGTATGAATCTATTTGCTATTAATGGATGGATCTTCGTAAAATGTTGAAGGCTAGTTTATCGGAGGTAAGTTATTAATGCCTCTAAAATGTTTATCACCTCTTGTCTAGCCCCAACTGTTCTAATTAGATGGCTTAAACATATATTGTAGAAATTCTCTGCCCAAAGATACAATTATTAAGCATATTTGTGTTTCGTTGTCTAAAATTTGGCTTCTTATCTTTGACTTATTTCCTCTATTGAGCATACATTTGTTGAAAATTCCTTAGTTGGTCAGCTGAAGTTGGTGCCATGTTTTTGTCTTCTTAAATAGGCAACACTATGCAGATATAAATAATTTTCTATTATGTAATTTTGATTAGGTCGATTTGATTAAAAATATTGTAATGCATGTTATGGCTACATATTTATAAATTCAACAGGGTTTTCTTTCTTAATTGTATTACTGATTATTAAATATACATCCATCTACTCCACTGTACTTTTCTTTTTTTAATCAATATATGTTTTTCTATATTTGAGAATCAAATTCAATAGTGTAGAAGTGTACTAACAGAATATATTGTAACAACTAAATTTAGGAAGCATACTCTAGCCTAATTAGTGTACTAATATTCTCTTTATCTATTACAAAATTACTAGATTAGATATCACTTTGGTTAATAGCATACTATCAATATTTGTTGACCAAGATTTCATGTAGTTAATTTGTTAAACTGGAAACTAAGTTTTGAATGATGGTGTTTGTGGTGCAGTACAGTGGTCCCAGATTTGAGATATGGAACATAGGAATCATAGGATCAATTGTTCTCAATGGCCTTGATCATGGGAAGAGAGACTTGACTTGGTATAAATGGTCCTACAAGGTCCTCTAATTCCTTTTCTTATAGATTTCTCTCTTTCTTTCTTTCTTTAAAAAAAAATATTATTTTGAACTGATGGGTTTTAATTTTGTGCTATGTAGCTTGGTCTTAAAGGAGAATGTTTCATTTGAACTCAATTTATTTTGAATTGTAGAAAAATATTACTCTTGATAAACAAGGTAATGCTCTAGTGAATATTCATGCTTTTGATTAAGATTATACTAGTTAAATCATTGATTGTTTCCCGTAACACTTTGCTCAAAGAACTACAAAGAATTAGCAAATCGATTGATCAAGTTATTGATTTAACTAATTTTACATCCAAAATAAATGATATGAGGATTTCTGATTTAATCACGATTGTAGATCCCTTTATATATATTAAAGTTGGGGAACAAGGCAAGCTACAAAATGATCTTAAGGTAATTCTTTATTTGCATGGAAAAATAATTCTTAATTTTTTTATTGGTTTGTGGCTTTCAAATATATTTGTAAAGTGATAGATCTTATTTTTTTGGTCTTGGCCTTGGATCTTATCTTTTGTAATAGATAATCATTTTCTTATGTGTCTAGATCTCATGCTATTCTGGAGATAGTTAAACGAAAACAAAACTATGTATGAAAATCAAGTCATGCGAGCAAAACTTGCACTCATGGACCTAGCTGGTAGTGAAAGAGCTTATGAGACGAGGAAATTGATACTCATATTGCAGTTGTAAAAAGTTCTATTCAATGTAGTTCTGGTGAGATTTGTGTTGCATGGATTCAACTGAAATTCCCTTTTCATAATGAGGAATATTGATATGTATCCATTTTCCTTATTTTCAAGTTATAGAATCATTTGCTTTCAGCATAACCTCGTTAATTTCTGATACTTAGCTTGAGCAGTCTTACAAAATTAATCAGATTGTTCAACATCTTTTATCTGGAAATGTTATATGCCTGCTGTGTATTTTCTTTGCTTTATTGGATTTGTTAGCTCTATCAAGCAGACAACTAATGTTGTTTACATGTATGTTGTGTGTTTTCCTTATAAATTTATGGTTATTGCAATGGACTGGGTATATATTATGCGATACATTTATTTATATGTTATCAGTTCTTTTCCTTATAAATGTATGTTATTAGTTATTATTGTATGGTTATAAATTTTGCAGGGAATAACAAATATTTTATGTGAAATATATTATTTTTAAAATAGGTTGTTTTTTGACGGAAATTCCGTCACAATTTTTTTTTACGGAAATGATGTTGTGACAGAATTAAAAAGCGTCAAAGTTTTTGTCAAACTCACTAAATTTATGATGGAAATTTTCATCACAAAACGTAAAATACCGTCAATGATTTTTTGACAGAAATTTCCGTCACAAACCATCACTAATTTTGTGATGGAAATTTCCGTCACATTCTATCACAAAAAATCGTCACAAAACCGTCACTCCGATTTGTGACGCTCATTTTTCACACGGTTAGGAAACTGTCACAAATTCCATCACTACGCTATTTTGTGACAGAATTTAATGTATTTGTGATGGTTTTTACTGCCACAATTCAGGAATTTTCTCGTAGTGAACGAGAGAAAGGGTCAAAATCGGTAGGGTACACTTTGAGGCTCGATATAGATCCATACCAGGTGATGACAAATGGAATTGTGGATGCCCTTACGGACTACTTGGCATCCCCTAACTTTGGAAAGGTCATCAGTAAAAAGGTAGCCTCAACTATCGATAAGGCCATAACCCAAAATGCGGCTAAAATAGCTAGATTGAAAGCCTAAGGTGGTACTTTAGAGATGGAAATGCTAAACATCCGATATCAGTTCAATGCCAGTCTTGATAGGGAAATCAGAGTATCGCATATCAGGCCACAAATTATAACTACTCCCACCTTTATCTCCAGCCCATCGGCCATCTTCAACAATTGGCCACCACAGTATCTAGCACATCTAGGTACATCCACTCATGCCCATAAGAAGAAGATATTAAAAAAATCCATGGGACTCCAGTCTGTCTCACCTCTTCTTACAATACCGAGAAAAGGGGATTCTTAGCACTGTTGGACTGTTTGTGTTGCCCAATCTATCCGATGGCACTGACTTCTATTCTTATCATATGTGTATAGGCCATAAAACCAATGAATATACATGTCTGACATACTAAATCCAATGCCTTATTAAGGAAGGTTTACTGGAAGAACTTAAAATGGCTTTTACATCATCCACTGCTGATATTTCAAAAAGGGAAGTTCATTCTGAAACCTCCGGGCCCAATTTTGTTGTCATTTTAAGACTCCCTGCATGTATGGAGGTTGTGAGCGGATGACCTTTTCAGGAAGCGGAAGTGCTTTTGAAAAATTTAAGTTTAAAGGAAAATGAGTCTTTTTGACTTCTTGTAAAGATAATAAGGGTAAAAAGCAGATGAAATAATCCTTTCCAAATTGCCTTTCGCCTTAGAAGCGATCCTATGGTTTTTGGAGGAAGGACATCTCAAATGAAATATACGTATGAATGCGGTCTTAGGAGTTTTATTTGAAAACTGAAGTTTTAAACATGAAAACGTTTTAAAAGAAATTCCATTGGAATCTCTAAAAAAGGGTATTTGGAGTCGCCATCCAGTTCCAAGCTCTATCGGGAATTAATTTACGGTATTTCTTAGATCCTAAGTTTGAATACAAAACTGTGATCTAGAGATCGGATTCGGACAAGACATTTGCTTGTCCTCTTTCAGTAGACCTTTAAGAAATCGACAACATTTTAAAAACAAATTATTTTTATTTGGAAAAGCCCAAGATTAATTTTTTTTTTATTTTAACATGAATGGGCATACAAAATCAATAGAGAAAGCGATAAAATATACACACCATTACAAACCATTCACAAAAGCTATACTATAGGGTACATTTGTTGAATTGGGAATTAGGGGAACATACATCATACATACATGCTTAATAGTTAGGAATTAAAAAAATTGCACATAATAGCATGCTTGAAATGGACATGCGATAAGAATAGGGAGATACAATAGCTCGGGCTTATTTATTTAGGGGGCTATATGATCCAACTCGATTAGTCGGGATCAAGATGGTTTGGGCCAAAAGATGGCCTTAGGACGACCCAAAAACACATTTTATCATTTTTTGATGGGCATTATGGTGATCGTTATTTGAAATACCTTTGGCTAAATTTTTAGTTATGGGCATGCAAATTTCATAATTTAGATATCCGAGGATTAATCCTCTTCATTGAATGGTGTTAGCAGCCCCAAACTCGGATTCTCGGTTCAGTCTTCTAGATGCAAACCGACATTTCTAGAATTAAATCTAGGTCACACATGCACGTATATAATGCGTTCATACATCGGCACACATCGATCTCACATCAAGTAAGTAAGGTCTTAAATGAACAATAAAAATGTTCTAACAATGAATGGTTGAAAAGTTTTATTTTTGGGGGCACTATGTAAAGGAAATCATTATTTAATCCAAGTTGAGTTAATAAAAAATGAAGACCTCGGAAATCGGGCCAAAATAGGGTCCAAAATGGATGAAACTATTAAAAGGCCCAAAAATTCGGGAGAAGACAAAGGGACTGGCCACGATCGTGACTCAGCATGTTGCGATCGTAACTTGGGTCTATGGTTTAAGACCACGATCAAGGGCCACCTTGTAATCGCGACTTAGGCTTGGAACTTAGGGCCAAAACTCAAAGGCATGTCATGACCGCGAGACTGTATGTCGCGATCATGACCTAGTCAGACCAAGTCATCCTTTCAAGGTTACTCCCCTTTTTTTTCGGTTTTGAAAACTTTGAAACTTAAGTCTGGAACATGAAATTACTTTGGGAAGCCCAGGATTCTAATTTTAAACATATTTTTTTGAGTCAGAATGTGATTTTAACACCAAATTTCATATTTTTAAGTCCTTAGGTCCAAAAGGTATACATGTCTATTTTAATCCATCTTTATCCATTTTAGGTCTAGTTTCAGTCCACAAATGCTCCACAACAGCAAAGGTAGTCCAAGGATATATAGAAGCGAGATTTTTAGTTATCTCTATCCATTTTTCTGAAATACTTTACCATTTCCCGACCAAAGTTCCGATTTTTAGTTTACTTTATACTTTACACATGAAAACATGAGACTTTAACTTAACATATGCAAAAAAGGGAAATAAACATAGCATATACAAGAGTTTAGGGCTCAAGATTACCTTAATTTTGTGTATTCCACAAGTTTGAATACAGGAACCCGAGCTTGCTCCGGTAGACTTTGTCGAACCCAAATACCCAAACTAAATGTTTTCTTCAGTAAATGTTAGTGATAAAAACCCCAAAGCAAGAAGATTTAAAGCTTAAATCTCTTACTTTGGTGTTTGAAGTTGATGGTTTGTCTTGATGAGTTTTCTTTTGAGAAAGTTCTTTCTTTTTGTGTGTTTTTGGTTTTAGAAGACAAAGTAAAGAAGATGGAGACTTGAAGTTGAAAGTGAAATAGAGATGAAAAACTGAAAAACGAAGATGAAAAATGGAGGAAAGAAAGATGGAAGAAAATGAAGAGGAAGATGGGGTGCAAGATAAGGTCAAGGAGAAGAGATGAAGGTGAGTTGAAGATCAAAGTTGGATGATGAAAAGAGAGAGAGGAATCAGATTTTAGGTCTTATTTTTTATGTCAAAAACATGTGATCTCCCTTGAAAATCAGATTTGGGATTTCTTTTATGGACCAAAACAAGTTGGTCTTACCCATAATGGCATGGTTTTTGAATCCCCTTTCCCTTGGTCCCTTTCCTTTTTTGTGTAACTATGGGTCAAAGTTTATCTTCTTATCTCTTTATTTCTCTTTTATTTTATCCATAATCCAAAAATTATATTTTGGTTCAAAAAAAATCAGATTCTTATTTTTTATTTAAGAGAGATACTAATTTGGTTTTTTGGGT